>MU269988.1:19075560-19175560 GCA_021432705.1 Caranx ignobilis
GGATACAAATGTCTACACACACCAATTAGGTCGGATGCATCTATGTTAAGAGTTAATGTCTGCTCCTACCCTCACCTCCACAGCTCCTCCTCTTGCTTGGATGTCACCATTTTGACTGGACTCTAACTGTGTATGTAGAATAGGTAGATGATGTTCGACTGGAATGAATGCAAACTCTGCAGCTGTCTGTGAATGCATCTGCAAGCTTGTACAACTGAGGATGAATCAGTAAGGAACATAAAGTGTCCATAATCCCACTGCCTGCAGACAGGTCAATCCCAGCCCTCTGTTTTTACCTTTCACACCGTTCAGATCCAGAAAGACACTCTGTAAACATTGTCCATCCTCCCATGCATAAAAAGCTGTCTTCCCCTCAACTGTGTTAATCCTGTAACCTAAAGAGCTCAGCTGATTAGCCAATTCTTCTGCTCTGTGGAGATGCAGTCACACTGGTAGTGGCTCTGACACCAGCAGGAGGGCATTAGGGCAGATTAGGGTCAGCCAAGCACACCCTTTAAACCCCCTAACTCTGCTTGGACTCTGAATGACACGAAAAACCACAGCTTCTGAGCAAGGCACTGGAAAATCAAGGTACTTTGAGGTAAGATGGTCATGTTAAGTGTGCTTCAGATGAACTGGGTCATACAGTCTGTGCTTCAGGCTCTCTAAATGAATAAAGTTTTTATACCTGAGATCAAGGTGAGCAGCTGGTTTATGGAGCTCTACATTGCACCTTTCCAGAGTGGGAATTAGGGGAATGTTGGGAATCCATGGTTACGTCCTTCAATGGCTGCATTTATAGACTGGTTCCATCATTGCACCGTATTTAGGCTGCACCATTTCAAAGGCTCTGACAGGTGGATCCCTCATGGCCCAACCTCTCCCAAGATTGTTTGTGCAGAAAATTAACATCCAAATAAAATGGCAGCAAACAACACTGAGGATGCACTGTTCAGTGTAAGTGTTTGGTTTTAGCCCAGATTCACTGTCTCCCCTCAGCTTTTGTAGCCAACAGTATGACATTCACGCCCACTCTCACTGCTGTGATTGATCAGCTATGAGGGGTAAGGTAGATTCCAGAGATTAAACTTCTCTTGCACATGTGTAACTCTAAGAACTTGATATTTTCTGCCACAATTGCTCATTTGTTAGTGATGATTCAACCGTGTTCAAGCCTGGAGCCACACACAGCTATCTGTCAGGTAACTGCTGTAAACCTTGAGTTCAGAAATGACAATGACAATCAGCTGAAGTGTGAAGCGTACACAGCTTTAGTGCAGCTATAACCTGGAGAGGTCACAGAGGCACCTTCATCACTGAAACCAATGGCATGTACATGAAAGTCTGAGTGCTCTCTCTCTCTCTGTCTCTTATACACACACACGCAGACAGACTCACACACACACACACACACACATACGCATGTCCCCAAAGCAGCATAAGTAGGACTTATCCCTTCTTGGGCTGCTCTGATCTGATCTGTTCAGAATATGGGTCAAACACACAAACATGCACACACGCTGGTGTCTTGGCCTGTGCGTGGATCAATGACAGGTGGAGGAGGTGCTGGGGGAGCAGAAGGTGTGGGCCTATGATCTGGGTGTGGTTCTGGCAGGACTCACTGACCCTTCAGGAACTGAAACAAGGGAGAGGAGTTGGAGATCAAGAAGACTGTTGAGGAGTATCATTTATTAATACACCTGCAATACAACCTGGTTCAACGGTGACCAAAAAAGTGACACATACCTGCTGCATAGAGGGTCATCTCCAAACAAACCAGGGTGTTAAAACATGAAGAAGAAACATGAACTAATGTGAGGAGCAACATAAGAAATACAGGTGCACTGGGTGGTCCAAATAAGCATCCTTGTGGCAGGGATGGCTCTGCATGATGTTTGTGATTCCCTTAGCTAGAAAAAAAAGCATAGCATTGTGTTGCAGGATGCTAGCCAGCTGTCAGCTGTCACCAGATGACACTCTGAACATCTGTTAGACTGAAGACTGACAAACATTTAGTCCCACTGTTGCATCACAGCAAGACAGTCCTGGGTTTGCACCTCTGTGAGGAGTTTGCTCACAGAGGTTCTCCCTGTGCCTATGTGGGTTCCCTCCAGGTCCTTCAGCTTTCTTCCAGTCCACAGACACTCTCATTAGGGTGCCCATATGTTATGGCTGAAAGGGTTCTGCCTTGTATGTCCCTCTTGTTCTCCTACAGCTCCACCCAGGCCTTGATTGTTGTAGCTACAAGATCCACCTGGCTGGAGTGAGGGGTCCTAAGCCCTGCAGCCAGCATCAGAAGCAGAGGCAGTGGACATGTGCGTCTTAATTCATACTTATGTTAAATAAACCATTTGGTAATTCTAGTAGAGTCTTCACGTGGGTATTTGGGAGTCAGGGGTGGATGGTTGTTATGCCCCTTAGGGCCAACATAGCTGGGATGTAACACCAAAGATGTGGATGTGAGTGTGTAAGGTTGTTTGTCTCTACGTGCTGGTTGTGGGACAGACTCTCCCCCCACTTCCTGTGACCCTACAAGGAAAAGCTGTAGAGCTAATGGATGGATGGATGGATGGATGTTATCAACCATATGTTAACATTGGGAGAGGCTGGATAGAGAGTAAGGCCCAACATGGGCTTGTGATCTCTTTTTGGCAATGTTATCAGGAAGCACCAGATATGTTTCCATCATTATGCAGATGACACCCAGCTGTACTTATCTATGGAGCCTGCTTAGACTAACCAGGCAGTTGGTCAAACATGTCAGACGTGTCTTAAAGACATTAAAACCTGGATGACCAGCAGTTTTTACCTCTCCTCATTGTTGTACTTATCCTTAAACACCACAGAAACACATTATCTGATGATACACTTAGTATTGGTGGAATTACCTTGGCCTCCAGTGCTACAGTCAGAAACCTTGGGGTCATTTTTGATCAGGACACAACCTTTACATCCCAGATAAAACAAGTCTTGAGGACAGCCTTCTGCCACCTGCTAATCATTAAGGACATTAGAAACCTGGAAATGATTGATACAATTGTTACCTTAACTCTGAACACAGCACTGGCTCCAATTAAAATCCAGATAGAAAACCCTCTTCCTCAGGTGCAAAGCTTTTAATGGTCAGGCACCATCTTATCTGGTCTTAACACTCTGCTCTCAGGCTTCAGCTCTAGCGGAGTTACTACGAGTAGATTATGGCACTGAACCTTGAGGTCTCAGAGGTAACACCTCTTTGATAGGCAGACACCCTCTCTACATTTAAGATCAGGCCTAAACTGGCCTCTGATAAGACTTGTAATTAGATTTATTGTTAGGAAGATACCATAGCATTGAAGCTCCTTTACTTATCAATTAGAGAATTGAACTGAGTGCTACTCAGCTCATTTCACTTAGTTAGAGCCTTCCTAAGAAATAAATAAAAAAAAAGCCCCAGTCTATAGATGTGAGATGTCTAGGTTTCATTTTTTTTTAACTTTCATTTCCATGGTCCCTGCTACAGCTGTTTTTTTTCAGTTATTAGAAGAAAATCAGTCCCTAAATTGATCTGCTCATTAGCTCTAATAAGTTCTAATCCCACATGTGTGTTCATGTGCATCTCACTGATGATCTCACTCCTCACATGATGTCATGGTTTACCAGAAGACAGAGAAGCAGTCCGTCAGTTAGAGGCAGCGCAGACAGAATGTCTGTATGTCACATGGACATTTATAAATATGTGAATCATTCAGGAGTTTGGGTTTTCTGCCACTTTAACAGCCAGCTACACCACATGCTGCTTGCATTTCCCACCCTTACCTTGCCCACCTGGATAGACCAGACAAACATCCAGAGTGGGGTTTGCCCATAGCTGCCATTTGAGTGTTAGCATTGTCATTAGCACTGGTACCACCCTCCTGCCCCCTCCTCCTCAGGGCTACTGTAATTACAGAGGTCCATGGAGTTTGCCTGTGTAGCTCTGAGACCATCTTTGAAGCACTCAGGTTCTTTTTTGACACCTAGTGAGGTGCATTTGAGAGACCTCACCCATCGTTATCAGTCTGATCCTTCATGCCTATCCACGTGCAGCTCCCACACTTTAGAGTAGCCAGGTCATATTAGACTGAACTGATATGAAAAAACAAAACAAAACAAAAAAACATCATGACATTTGCCTGATTAGTTTTAAAGTGCCAGTTCACCTAAATCACAGAAAATTATCTGCATGCTTCCAGGGAAAACATGTTTCTTGGCATTTGGAAGCTTGAGCCTTTAGGAGCAGCACAGAAACCACTTGAGCACACCCTGCTGTGTGGAGAGCTGCTCCCTACGTCTGAAATGGATGGTGAGGTCAGCGCTTCATTAGTTTGTGGATGTGATTGGCTCCCAGGTATAAGGCTCTCTGCTCAGTGACTTATGGCTATAATTTAGACCTGATTACTGACACTGTTACTTTAACTCTAATTTGACTGTCAGTCAGAGGGAGAGGGAGGGGGGTGTCAGGAGGGGCAAGGGGGGGTTGGTTTTTATACACTATGCTGTACTTAACAAACACGTAGAGGCACTAAACATTATCAGAATAACAGGAAGTGACTCATATTTTAAAAAAATATACCTCTTTTTCTTTTCTTCATTCTTTGATTGTAGCGCTGCAGTGTTTTAATCAGGTCCTGTGTGAGATAATCAATCACTGCCTGGGCTCCGGCCCTGACCCCAGGGTCACGCTTTTATAGACGACCACTTTATCACACAACAACCCGAGGAGCGACTGCAGACAAAAGACACACAGCCCCCTCTGATGACCTCGCCTCGTGATCTGTCGAGGGAGGTCGGAGAATAAAATAAACAGGAAATAAGAAGAAGAAAGAGATGTCGACTTCTAGTTGTTCACTGGTTTATAACTGTTGTTCCACCTCATAAAATCTGTTCTCTTCAACACCGTCTTTTTCCTGATTACGCCAATTTACAAAACATCGGACTCATTGATAACATCTATGATCAGAAATGATTGTAAGGTTGTAATGGTTGTAAAAAATAATAATAAATAATTGTTTTTTTTTAGTGCTGCAGCTTCACAGATCATTTCAGTCAGGATACAGCCAAGTGACTGTACTGCATCATATTCCCTGGACTCAGCTGAGGTTTGGTTCTTATATTCCTGCTTCAAATGGATGTGTTCATTCTGCTGGGAACTGGTCAGTAAGGTGTTAATAAGGTAGAGACAATAACCTTTTCATTGAAGTTGGAAACTACAGAAACTGTCTGTCAGAGCTGTCATATAATATGTGCAGGTGCAATTCCAGTCATGTCTGCAGCAGATCTCAGGACAGTGTTTCTACTGTAGAGACATGCAGATCTCTTCAGTCTCTCTCTATGGGACAATGCAGTGGTTTTATGGTGGGGTCACATCTGCTGCGGGATAATGACAGGGGTAAGCCAAAATGGATCATGAAAGATGTGTGCATGTTTGGGAGTGAGTGTGTGTGTGTGTGTGTGTGCACATGCGTGTGGGCTTGTAGATGTGCACATGAAATTTGAAGAGGGGTGGAGGTGGGAGGAGGGACTAATGAGTCTCCTATGAGCTATTATCTGTATAGCTCCACACTGCAATAATAGAGGCTGCAGAGTTCCCTAACACAACACAACACTCTCCTTTAATGCAGGTGATGATGCCTTTACGGGCCCTACTGTTTGTTTAGCAGTTCAAAGAGCAGGTGGAGTTTGGGAGTGACGCTGGGACTTAGAATGCTCAGGGGTCAGGGTATCAATTGGCAGCTGCCCAGTGGAATCTCCTACTGTCTGACCACTAAGCCAATTATGTGTTTGGATGCAGTGTCAGCTGAGTGTGAGTGTGATAAACCATTCTATTTATGTTCTGCTTGATCAAATCCCGACTGCACTCATTGAATCCACTGGGTCTGACTGAGTGTTTATCATAGTTGGTTTGTTTCATAGCAGAAAGTTGAGGGGGTGAGGAGGAGGGCGGGGGTTGAGCCGTGGAGTAATCCCCACAGCCTGCAGCTCGGATACAGAGCTTTATTCATCTCCAAGCGGCTCCAGTGTGGGTGAGAGGTGGACAGACGTCCTGGGTGTCAAGCAAGTGTTTTCACCAAAGACTGACTGGTTGGCTGGTTCCATGCCCCAGAATGAAGGGGGAGGAGTGAGCGCACTGACTGAGACTCTCCTGAGTTCACAGTGTGATCACGGCGGTGGAGTATGACGGGCTGTGAGCTGAACTTGTGGTAGAATGGCACCTTCTTTCACATGGATCTCTGAGGGATGGCAGCTTTTCACCACCACCACCATTACCACCACCACCCGAGCGCGGACCTGCGGCGGCTCTTCCACCGGTTCACCATCGCTTCCTCTCTGAGCATCCTCTGCTTCTCCCTCGTCTACCTCCTCACTGACTGTTGTGAGTCGGAGCTGACAGAGAGCTCTGAGATTAGGACCCCCACGCGTGAATTCCTCGTGTCTTCGTCGCGCGAAAGAAATGGAACCAGCGCAGCACAGGGTCCAGGTCTCCGTGCTACTGCTGCTGGCGAGGGCGCGTTCAGCGGGCACTCCGGGCTGGAGGCGAACAGCTCGGGGAAGGAGTGGACGGCCACCCGGCGTTTACCCCAGGCTCTGATTATAGGGGTTAAAAAGGGGGGCACAAGGGCTCTGCTGGAGTTCCTGCGGCTCCATCCGGACATCCGCGCCCTGGGTTCTGAGCCGCACTTCTTCGACCGGCATTACGCACGGGGACTGGACTGGTACAGGTACGCACGCATTACGCATCGAATCCACCTCAGCAGTATCACCAAATGTGACACTGGGTGTTCAGGATGTGCTACTCCGCATTTTTCAGGGTTTTAACATTTCTACCAAAGTTCCTGAATAAAACACAGTGATGGATTCTCCCTATCATTTAACATTGGACCTTGATTTCAGTCCTGTTTTCTGTATGAATCCTGTGCAGTAGGATGTTTTTATGAGTAGCCAATTAGAAGACTCCAGCCTCCAGTAGTAGAAATGATTCTCTTTGTGTTGTTTGCATACCCAGACATATCCACAGCTATTCCACTGAGGTTTAAGTGACAGTAAAAGAGACTCTGCCATCTGGCTCTGCCAATCTGTGCATGTGTGTGCTTGCAGTGCGCACTGTGTGGGTGTGTGTATCTGTGTGTACAGTAGCTACAGAGAGAGTGGAGCCTTGTAGGATGAGTCCTTCCAGAGCGGCAGAGTAATCATCTCTGGAGCCGCAGACAGATGTTACTGTTGTCATGTGGCTCTGGTCTCAGCCTGTTCCATGAAAACTTGGAAATATATTCTGAACACACATGCATGTGAGGTCCAGGTGATGGTTTCAAATGATCTGACTCTCTTCATGATGAGCTGAGAATAATTAATGAAGATGAAGTAAAGGTGGGACCCATAGGACCAGATCTCTGAACACTACTCTGCTGTGTGGATGAGGGGGTTACATGTCTCAAAGAATGTTGTTTCTATGATTCTACAATTGCCAACACCCTTAATATGGACTGTATCGCTTCTTAATCTTGTTATCATCTGAATATATCAGTCTGCAGTCTGCAATCTACCTTTAATACACTTAATTTGAGAATTTCTGAACCGGACTGTGTCAAGTACCTACAGATGGCGAGAGTCTTTTGCGTTGTTTTGGTTTGGTTGGGCTTTTACCTTCTTGGCAGGACCACAACAGGCCTGTCATGGTTAATCTCACTGCTGACTGAGTGACCATAGTTCCACCACTGATCAGACAAATGACAAGGGTGAGGAAAGATGTTCTTTTTAACCCACAACAGGGGCGTCATCAGAACCCTTTAACTGGGGCTCGAGCCCCAGTATGAGCTGTGCCCTGTGATATATAGGCAGTGCACTTAAAAATAAGCAAGGTACAGCTTTATGACTAGCAACACTCCTGCCCGTCAACATTGATTTTACAGCTCTGGTTCAAAACCAGAACCAATTGAAATAGTAAAATTCGCCCTCTGCCTATAGACGCTGCTCTGAATATGACCGATTAAACATACAAATCTGGACCCTGCCATTAACCAGCTTACACTTTATAACCGTGGCTCAGTGGTGGCGTGGGCTCAGCTCTGGAGCCTGTTTGGACAGCCAGGAGCAATTTCACCTATGACAGAGATAAAGGATGAATCTGTGCTTCCTTGATGGGTTGGTATGTTGACACACCATCACGCCAGAGTTGTAGGATGTAGGAAGCCTCAGTGTCCTGTCCTGTTTGCGTATGTACAACACCAGGTGATGTGACTGTGAAACCAGATTTCCAAGCCCCCCACTCCCTCCCTCCCTCGGGCCAGATGGGGCTCACCGCGTGTCGAGCCACTTGACATCGCTGTCAGCCCTGTTCAATTGACCCCTGGCTCCAGGTCACTTTATGCTGGGAGTTAATGATGTGTTCACACCACTTCATAATAAACAGCATGCACCCAAAGCTCTCACACACACTGACTGTCTTTGTTCTGGTTCCTTGACAGAAAAATACAAAGAAGTCAACTGTCAGAATATTCTTCTGTATTTCTGGGGATCAGTCTGGTGTAGTTTTTTGTTTTTTTGACAAGTTATTTCTGTCAGTTAATGGTTAACAACACCATGACATCAGAGAGTGGAGCCAGCTAACAGAGCACCTCATTGGGAGGTAAACTAACAGTGAGCTCACTTGAAATTGAAGGTCAAAGTTCAACCAGAAAATATTAGAAAGTTTTGAAGTCTGTATAAAAATCTATGATTAATATTGAATTTAACAGTGTTTTCACACATACAAACTGGGTCTGAAGCTCATCTGCTCTGACTGCCTGATTGAAAAACCTGGAACAGGTTAAGCCCCACCCACCACCACCTGTTTGCTCCAGGTGAAAGAGCAGAGAGCATCACAATGGCCAGAGGAGGAGTTATCAGAGACTCAGCTGCAGTCAGAACCAGAGACCAACAGACGGATCAGAACCATTAGCATAGTTAGCATCTTTTACAACAGTTAGCACAGTTAGAATGTTTGGAATGGTGAGCTCAGTTAGCACCTGTTCTTGATTGTTGGACAGCACAGTGTTGCAGTGTTTAGCTTAGTTTCACCAAAAGACAGCTCTGGATTTTAAACCTGTGTCTTGGGCCTTTTTGTGTGTAGCAGCACACTCTGAGCTTCAGAACTGCTCTTCAGATACCCGTGGGTGACACCACAGAGGCTACAGCCATCTTCATTCACAGTTGGTGGTTTAGGTAATAATCACACCATTCACTAAACTATTTAAAGCCTCAGAATTTCTGCCTGTGATCATGTTGATTGATTTAAGAGTCATTATAACTGATTGTAATATATGAATTAGCCTATGGCCAAAAGTAAGAGACACCCAGGTTACAAAAAGGCACAGTTATACCTAAACATCACAAAGTGTTAACTGAGTCCACATCATGCTTCAGTTTACCATGAGATATTGTGGCTCACTCCTCTTCTCTCTGAAAATAAAGCAACATTCAACCTCACTGGGCCAATTTAAAGCATGCCCCCCCCCGACAAAGATCCTCTAATAGTATCTAGGTGGAGATTGGATCTGGAGGAGTGCAGCAATGAGCCTGAGATGGGCTGGAAGTTTCCTCCTCCACGCTGTCTGGGATCAATATATCTATCTCCTCGTCCTGACCTTGGGTTGATTCCAGCGTTAGAGCAGTTAGCGTTGGTCAGCTCGGCTTCTGTTACAATTAGCAGGAAGCTTTATCCTACATTGGCATAAACCCCCTGCATACAGGAGTCATGTTGCACACAGCTTTCTCTCTCACTTGAAAGCTCTGGAGGAATCCATTACTTAGCCAGAAATTCACATCTCACTCCGGATAACTTTTGGCAGAAAGGTGGGATGACAGGTGGATGTGAAATACACAGGAGAGATAAATTACAGGGTGAGGAGATGAGACTGTAGGTGAGCTCTTGAGGTCAAAGGGTGAAGTCATTGTTACCACAACCTCACACATCCCAGCTGACCTTTGCTTCGGGCCGGGTGACTGTCATCAGAGCTGGGCCTGTTTGTCTGTGTATGTGTGTGTGTGTGTGTGTGTGTGTGTGTGTGAGACCATATCTGGAGGAGTCAGCATTTATACACACACAATCCTATTATACACATTTATACACACACACTTGTCCTCCAGACAGGGAGCCTCGTTGTATTTTGTTCTTGAGATGCATTGAGATTTATCGATATATTATTGACTCTGAATTACCATCATGGCTTCGACTTGAGTGGCTGCAGTGTCACTGTTTCCTGCTGCCTTTCATTTCCAAGAAATCACTTAAAAAAAAACAAAAAAACATCAGGGAACATGAGACATGGAGGCCTACACCACAAAGCAAGTTCTCCAATCTAAAAATGTATGTCGGTTATCAGCTGACTCAGTTAACTGTGACTTTACTTGTGCAGCACATTCATGTGACAGAGGCTGAGTTCACTGGATTATTTTGCATATTGCCAGAATAGATTCTTATATTATTTAAGAAGAAACACTGATATCTGCAGGAAAATCTATTACAGTGACAACACTGAAATCCATCGAGATGAAATGTGAACAATATGGTCCCATGGTCGTAATTAAAAAGAAACATCAGTAATAGAAGAAAAAAACACAGTCTCCTCAGTATTCTGAGATGAAGTGATGAAGAGAGAAGTAAAATCATAATCACTGTCCCAGTAAAGAATCTGTGATCAGTTCAAATGAAGCTGTGGCCTAATAGTCATTATAAAAGGGCCAAAGACTGTTATTAAATAGGCTGATGACCCCAAATTCTCAGTTTCTCTCTGTCCAAACTGCAACAGAACCACAGTGTGTGTTTTAGAGGTGCATGAATTGGACTGTGGACGCTGGGAATAAACGTAGCATTGTAGAACTTTAGTGTAGCATGGAGTGAAAGGATTGACTCAGGTTTTCTGTTGATCTCTTCTGGTCTTGACTTAGCTATGCTCGTGTATCGTTTTGGTCCACAGGAGATGATGCACAGGCTGAATTTCCTGGATGGCTTTATGAGGCCTCAGTTAGTTTGATTTAATTTGAAGACAAGGTTTCTCCCAGAACAGAATGAGGAGCAGGGAGGGACGTCATGACTTCTGCAGGGATGGCAATGTCTGATTTGCAATTCATATTGAACTCATTAAAGGAGGCTTTTGAATTCATACCCACACATTGGAGGCTTTGTCCTGCCGTGACACAGCACATGGTGCTACTTGTGTATTTGTGTTGGTTCAATGGAATATAATTGCCATGCAAATCACAGAAGAATGGCTGCCAAAACATTTGCTGTCCAGCAGGATTCAGTGGGCGGGAAGGGTGGATCTGACCTGAACAACAACAACAACAATAATAATAATAATAATAGCATATTTTATCATTTTTCCATATATTTCAAAGATCAAGCTTATGTGTGAGGAAATCAAAGCTAAAAGACAGGTTTGATTTGGCTGCTAGGTTCAGTTTACTGTGTGTGTAGCTGGGGTTCAGGTGCGATCTGTCCGGTCCCAGAACTGTACTAGGAGTGATCACCATGGGGCCCAGATGGGTGGGGTGATCTGGCCCTCATTAAGGCCTTCCCTTGGGACTTGGAGAGTTAAGGCAGGGGGTCTGGGGACCCTGTATGATGGATGTCTCCTGGAGGTGAATGGGGCACAGCCGCAAATGTGCAAATCTCCTAGGTGACTCACAGATAAACAGTCAGGTATGAATAATGAACACAGTGAATAATCTGCTCTGTGACTGGTTGTTTTTCTCTACTTGGATCAAACATCCCAGTACAACCTCATTAATTGCAAACAATGTTACAATTGCCTCACATTTGTTAACATATGCACACACACTCATCACATGACAACGTGCTCCTGATGAGGCTCCAGAGGATCAGCTCAGCTCTCCCAGGTTCCACCTGACACTCCTGGATTCATCTGAGGCCCCGAGTCTCTGCTGTTATATTTATACAAACACCATCACACTGCACTCTCTCATCCCTACTGTTCCTGGCCCTATACTTCATCTACATTCACCTGCGTGCAGATAGCTTAAGCCCCCACAGGATCAATAGCCGGGGGCCTTGGCTGGCCCTAGGTGATTCACCAGGGAGCTGCTGAGATATTGGGAATTGGACGATAAAAGAGAGGTCCCTCAAAGGCAAGCAGAGGCTTATTATAAGCCCCTGGATAATCCCTGTGTTCATCATCCAGGATGTTTGATCTCACACTCAAATAGTAAACGAGCAGTGTAAGGATGTTACCAGAGCAGGATTTTTAAACTGCCAATTAATTCGGCCATCTTTTCTTTTTGGAAGGATTTCCTGTGAAGCACATGGTGCCACCAGGCTGTTCTGTTCAGATTCAGCAGTGAGGTCAGTTTGAATCCATAAACCTGCAGTTACAAAGTGCATTAAAGAAATAATTTGTACTCATCTGTTTCATAGATAATGCATCACTTCACTCATTAACAGCCTTGACAATGATGAAACGGTTAAAGTAAACTTTTATAAACTTTTTGTCAGGGATAAAAAAAACAGTATTAATGAAGCTAACATGAAGCTAACATGATGCAGCTCCGTAGATGACCCTTTCTGACGAGTGGCTTTGAGGCTGCTCCAGGCAGTGTTGCCATCTTGTCAGTGCCTGACTCTGCCCCCTGACTCCCAGCTAATCCAAAAACGAGCAAAGAAGTTGATCATGTGTGGAGATGAGACTGTGGTGCATGACGATCTGTAGCCACCTGTCACTCAAAGAGGGCCCATCATTAATTCTATATAACTCATCATCATTTTGACAGTTGTCATGAACTGAGGCAATTAGCTGTAGAGACCAAAACTGGTTTTGTACCAACCAGGCTTTGCCTGAATGCCTCGATGATTGACTCCTTTATTTTTTATATGCTTAACGTCAAGAAGGGTATAATCACAACATTTAGCACAGTTACCAAATCTGCTGGATAAGATTCAATGAAAATATAATGAAATAAACAAGAAAAATCTAAAAATGAAACATGAGATTTTGGCTTCTCGAGGTTCTTATGCACTCTATGGATGAAGAGTTAAGCATCCTCTAAACAGCCTTATCAGCTTCAAGTGCAAACTGTAAAGGCTCCAATTTGGCATCAAAGGAAGTAGGAATCTTTCACGATAAGGGATGCGAGTGCAGCAGGTCAAAAGACTCTGGGTTGGCAGGTATGGTGGAAATGAGCAGGGTTTAGCCAATGGCCAGTCATTGCCAGAGGGCTTTTATTGTGGTATACTACTGATCCAGAAGTTAGAAACCCTTCTTTTCTGATGGCGGCTGAGATGGAGATTCTATCTCAGAAACTGGCAACATTTACTCTACGATGCTACAAGCCTCTTCATCAGCTCTTTGCTGTTTCCAGCACACACTTTAAGATTTGAAGTTGTGTTTTCAGTGGTGGAAACTTGTTTCTGGCCTGAGCACAGTCTGAACTTTACCCTCACATTCTTATCCTTTTGCAAAACAAATTCAAAATGATGTGCAAATCTCCATTCCTTAAATGTTGGAGCCACCCTGCCATTTTCATCTTCGTGTCCTGTCATGCAATGTACTGCAGTGCAATGGACTGACTCTAACTGTTCCTTTTTTTTTTGTTCCAAATTGCAAGTGTTACTTTTTGTTGGTGTTGACATGAAGCACCATGTTGGACTTCTGCTGGACGTCACCATGTCTGGACTCCTGCTGTTGTGACTGTTATGATACATCTAGAAGTGAAGTCAAAGTGTAACAACAGTAACAAGGTTAAGCAACTGTAGTGTAATTTCTGTATTGACATGTTACTGTTTTGATACAGACACTTGTAATCTGATTACAGTTACATTGTCATGCTACTTTTTAAACCTTCAATTGCATAAAACCACTTCAATCACTCATTCAGTGTATCACACCACTGACGAACCGTAATCATTATTTCCACTAACATTATTTGATAAATACACAGAGCAGCAATACCGTGTGTTATTCTGAGGCTGAGTCAACATTACTTGTGAAACATTGCATAACTGAAACAGCAGCCTGCCTCTATTCAGGCTGAAGCTGAGGTGAAGTCACAGATGTGTCCCTGGGATCACAAAGTCTCAGTGCCAAAACTAGGATAAAGGCATATTTGGTGGTTAGACAAACAAACAGCTTTGTTGGTTTGTGTGTGTGCATGCGAAGAAGTATCTTTCTAAAGGAGCTCTTCTTTTGAAGGGGCTTTCAGGGGCCAGTAATTAGCTCTTTGTGCTGTGCTAATGCTACAAAGCTCTGGGCCAAGAGCAGATTGCTAATGGAGGCACGTTTGTGTCCACTCTTATCATTCCTTCATCAGTCACCTGCCCCCTTCATTTAAAACACTCCAGCAAATGCTCTGAGACACACACGCACACATATATGCACAAATAGAGGAGCACATACACGGTGCAGCAAGAGTGGGTGAGTCATGAAATATATATTTTTTTGTTTTGAAGCGTGAGTGTGTGTGTGTGATATTCCAGTTAAAAGGCATACAGATTAGATCAAATGCATATGTGTGTGTTTGTAAATTGTGTGTGTACGTGTTTATTGACAAGACGTCATATTGCAGGCTCATCTGAAACTTGAGCTGATACCAGAGGACAGTTGCAATGTCTTGTCCCCACTGTCTGCCTCCCACCCTTCTCTCCATCTCCTCCCCTCTCTGTTTTTTTCCTTCATGAACGTTTATGAAATCCCTGGGAACATTTTTATTGACTCATCTTTGTCACAGGTCTCTAAAATGGGTAACAACATAAAGAACAAGGTCACCTCAGAGCTTACTCACTTTTCAAATAATGGGAGATGAACAAACTGAAAAAGTAAAAACATGGAGGTCTTGGAGGTTTTATAGCTCTATATTATGTTTAATGTGGAAAACACAGAGATTTATAATCAGACTGCTGTGTGTGTGTGGGATCTTTCAACTCTTTCTATTGTTGTGGTTCAGCCTCGCTGAGGAAGAACTCTTCATCACTGATCATGATTCATTGGGATCCACTGTAAACTACCTGTCTGGTGACAGTTAGTGACCAGCTGGTGAGCACAGTTCTCAGAAGGAGAACAAAGCCAAGATGAAGCCAGACAATTCAGAACGTCAACACAAACAAACAACACTTAAACTGAATACTGGCAAGGAAAGAAGTCTTTTTTTTTTCGACATTAGCCACTTCAAGTCAGTGCTGTGTTTCCAGCTTGTTCTGCTGAAAAAAAGATGAAGGCTGAAGTGTAGGAAATATTTAGAGACATTTATCTATTATCTCCCCAACATGTATTCTGTCCTTCCGGTGTTAAGATGAGATTTTATCAAAGTAAAGTAATTAATTAATTTATTCAGTACTCCATTTACTTAGATAACTTTACCATTAAATATTGGTGAAAATTAATAGTTAACCAGTAATTAAGAATATAAGCCTTTTAAGAATTCAATTCTGCTGTTAAGAGATCTGACATCAGTCTTAGTTCAGGGATGGCAGATATAGGTTAACAAACCACTCAGTGACCTTCTTAACATGGAAGAACAGCCCTGATGCCTGGGGTGAAGTATTCAGAGGTCTTAGAACATGATACTCAATCTTGTCTGTCCAACTCAGAGGTTAAGGGTGTGAACAGCGTCCAGTGGAACTTACCATATAACTAAGGTCTTTGGGATACAGTATTTAACTAGTCACTATCTCAGTTCAGGGATGGCAGATATAGACTTAAACTACTCAGTGACCTTCTTAACATAGAAGAACAGCCCTGACACCTGGGTTGAGATATTCAGAGGTTATAGAACATATCTAAATAATTACAGAACATGATACTCAATCTTTTCTATTCAACTCAGAGGTTAAGGGTGTGAGTGTTACCCAGTGAAACTTACCATATAACTAAAGACCTACTAGCTATCTCATCCTAACAGATCCTTCACTACAAGAGTAAAATCTCAATAAGACAGTATTAGAAATGAATGGTTAACATACCAGTTTATTGTGATGTAGAATAAGTGAAAAACTATAGCCAATAGCAACAGTGCTTGAGAAACAGATATTGTAACACACTCAACGTGTGGGAGCTCTGGTAAGCAGATCAACTCAAAGGTTGGGTTCTTGCTCTTTCCCTTAAATATCCAACCAGAACAAAGACACTTTTAAATCACATGTCAATAGGAATTTGCATGGAGACACCACTCACATCTGGAGACCTTTGATCATCAGGGTGTATGTCACAGGACAATAACTTCACACTGAGACCATCAGACATGTAACATTTCAAGAGGAAGTCAGGTAGACAGGAGGTGTTAGGGAGACACTAATCAAAAGGCATAATACACAAAGTAGTTTCTTCCAGTCTGGGGGAAACTTCCATTGTTTCAAGGATGAGAGTTCAGGGTGGTGTTGAACTGTCTTACAGAAGAATGAATGCACCGATGGTTGGCCAAGAGTAGGTTTGAGAAAACAGTTGAATTTAATATGGAAATATTCAAATGATAATAAAAACTTCATTTTTCCATTCATCAAACCAAATGAGCAAGGGGCGCCGTGTGGCTCAGTGGGTTGAGCAGGCGTCCCATGTGGCTACAGTCCTCACTGCAGTCGGACCCTTTGCTGCATGTCATTCCCCCTCTGCTTCCCCATTTTCTGTCTCTCTCAACTATCCTATCAAATAAAGACAAAAAGCCCAGAAATATACTTAAAAAAACAAACAAAAATGGAAAAATGTTTGTATGGAGTTATGGATTAAAATCTGATTATATTTATGAATGAATATGTGTTGAAACCTTACGTGTCAATGCCCCTCGCTGTCACATAAATGAATAGAAACCAATAGGTAGTTGGAATGGAGAGCCTGTCAAATATCAGGTGTACAGTCAAAAGTACATGATGTAGTTACAGAGATTCAGTTTGTAAACTAACTGTTCCAGGCCCATAAGCTCTATGTAAACAAGCTGAAACACTGATTCAGAGCTGAGGCTGTGTGTGTGCAGCCAGTCAGGTGTATGGCAGGTGTGTTGGCAGATGTCCCCAAATCCCCAGATGGTCCTGTGGGGCCTCTGTCATTTATCTCTAAATGATCCCCATCTGCTAAGCTTCTGGTGCTGAAGTGGAGGTGACCACAATGAGACACTTTCAAGGAAAGACATTTGTTATGTTGTTTTTTTTTTTTTATGTAGCCTACCAGTCACCTAGATCAGTGGGAGCTGGCTGTGTGGTGAGAGTGTGGTGTGTGCACCAAGAGTGTATCTGTGTGTTTCTTATAATTAAATGCATGGAGGCATCAATGAAATGATTTGCCCTCTAAAAAAGTAAGCTAATAGTTTAGCATTAGCATTTTGGAAATTACATTTGCATTCTTGCCAAGTGTTAAATGAGGAACAACAAATCTGTCCATTACTCTAAATATATGCAGTGAAACAGTTAGCTGGGCATAAAGACTGGGATGGGCTACAGCTAGCCAGCTTAGCATTTAGACTTCTAAATAGTCAGCTAAGATAATGTTCATCAGGATTCTATGTTTTGAGGTTTCAGTAATGAGTGTAAATCAAATTCTTTGCTATATTGACTGACCAGAGTACATTGCAGCTTCTCTGCATTTCATTTCATATTATTTAGCTTCTTCACTAATAAATAACATTTAGTGCTTCTGTTCATTCCACTAATGAATGTCAAACTGATGGAGATGTAGAATACAATTCTGCTTTATAATCTGCCTGTTACATCACTAGTTAATGCTGCCTGTGTCACATCAGCATCATACTGAAAACCTATATGAGGTAATCCGTAGCAGCCCACACTCTGTTGCTATTTTCCCAGTGTCTGTTTATTGCTGTGAACATGTTTCTCCTGCACTTCCAGGAGCATGATGCCCAAAGCCCTTGATGGTCAGATTGTTATGGAGAAGACGCCTCGTTACTTCGTTACAGTGGAAACGCCGCAGCGGGTCCATTCTATGTCGCAGGATGTGAAGCTGATTGTGGTTGTCCGTGACCCCGTGACCCGGGCCATATCTGACTACACACAGATTATCTCCAAGACGCCCAACATCCCTCCATTTGAGAGCCTGGTCTTCAAGAACCACACCACAGGTACTTTAGAGTCTGAGGTTTTTGATGTGTTACTTTAACAGATCTCCTCCTCACTGAGTACCAGCAAATTAATATGAAAACTGGTGAACATTTCAGGGTGAGCAATTAGACACATTTATCAAGCAGATGCTGTGTATCTATAATTACTTGTAAGAGAAGCATGACAGAAAGAGACGGTAGTGAGGTAAAACGTCTTTACTAGCAAAAGTCTGACAGGCAAAGGCAGGGTCCAGAAGGCAGAGCAGAGACAAGGAACAAAGCTGGAACTCTTGACACAGAGGTACAAAGACAGACTGGCACAGGAGACTGGGAGTACACAGACTGAATATGCAAGGGAGGCAGGGATGATGGGACACAGGCGACACAAATCAGGTCAGGGCAGACAATTACAAGAGTGCATGAGGGCACCAGAGGACAGGATATTTGAATCTGAAATGTGAGGAAAGGTGTGTATCAAAATAAAACAGGAAATGGAACAAACAACATGTGAAACATGAAAACATGACTGAAGATGCAGGATGAGACATGACAGATTATAGTTTTTCACAACTGCTACAAGACATATCTTGAACCTTTCTATGCTTCTCTCTAAACTGTAAATACAAAGGTCAGTTGTCAAACTGCTTTCACCGAACCTCTGACTCTTCTGACCTTTATTCTTTTGATTCAGGACTTACAAACACTAAAACCTGTGATGGAAAGTCCATCACACAGCAAATATGTGGCCCCCTCTATATAAATATGTAACAACCTGTGACCTCTGACCTGGTTAATGCTGGTTTCATCACATCACAAAGAGTGTGAACAGTTTTGACCTGTGCTATAACTGTGTTCTACTTGGCGAACCTGTGTTTCAGACATCTTGACTGGGCCAGTAGCTAAAGGACAGCAGTTGAAAGGTGAAAGGTAGATAGGACACTTAGATGACTGCAGCAGTGATGGTTTTGTATGACAAGGCATGGCATTTGTATTTTCTGTCTCTAGATCAGATTGACTCTCTGTGGAGCCCACTGTGGATTGGCCTGTACGCTCAGCACCTAGAGCGTTGGCTGGCCTGGTTCCCCAGAACTCAGATCCACCTAGTCAGTGGGGAGAGGCTCATCTCAGACCCAGCTGGAGAACTGAGCAAAGTCCAGGACTTCCTAGGACTGCAGAGGATTGTCACGGACAAGCACTTTTACTTCAACAAAACAAAGGGTTTCCCCTGCCTGAAGAAGCCAGAGGGCAGCAGTAAACCCCACTGCCTGGGGAAGACCAAAGGGAGGACTCATGCCTCCATTGACCCCCAGGTGATGCAGAGACTGAGAGACTTCTACAAGCCACATAACCAGCGGTTCTACCAGATGGTGGGGCAGGACTTTGGATGGCAGTGACCCTGAGACACTGTTTTGGGTTTAAACCTATGATAATCTTTGATCTGAATGAAACAGATGCAAAGACTCAGAGGACAAATGTCCAGAGGTGAGTCTCAGAAACTTGATAGTAAAAACCCAGTGTCAATACCTTCACCCCCACCAATCAGTTATGTTGTTCACATGTCATTTTAAATATCATGGATGTTCCTCAACAGAAGTGATTGCACTAACAGTATGTGGTTTTAAATGATGTCATCTATCAGACTGTGGTTGCTAGGTATTACCACTCTATAAAGGCTGTTGGTAAGATGCACAGTGTAACTCTTAGTGTCTGCAGTTTAATCCTGTAGTTGATAGGTCATAGTGACACAATGAACCCAGATCAGACGATGCATTTTCACACTCATGTTGCCAGGATTTTCTTTTTCTACCTGTTTATTTTTCACTTTCTCTGGTTCAATAACCTAAGGGCAATAAGTGCATACGTCGTCAGTATCAAGTATGTTCCTGAAAAAAAAAGCGGGGGAGGGAGTCTTTTATGCAGCGAGCAACAGAGGGATGAGAAAGATTCTTCATATGAGCTCAATTTTGACTGAGTGGTTTTGTATTCCTGAATAATGAATGTGGATAAATGGATGTAGGGGAGCTGATGTGGTCTCTTGCCTCCTCCCTGCCTGTTGGTGCACCATGAAATGAAGGGACCACTGGAGGAGGACAACCAGACCAAGAGGGTGCCTCTTTCAGGCTGCATTGTGTTACTGTGAGGGTCTGCAGACAGGGCTGTCTGTTTTCAGTTTGCATGTATTTGCACTAGTTTGAAAGCATAAAAAAATACAAGTATTTTTAAACATACCTTTGTTTCTGTCATTTCTCTATGTTAACTTCATTACATAATACCACAGTTAGTAATATTCAGGCAGCAGGTTGATATAATTCATAAGGAAATAGTGAGTATATATTATAAATAATAACTAGAAAATTTCCTCACATAAATTTTGACAGTGCCATGGGGGCATAGCCGGGGCGCCAGCTCTGTCAACATGAGAATAAAACCCATGACCTCAAGGTCAAGACAGAGCTGATCAGACAAATGATCATCTTTATATGAACACTGATATTGAGGAGTTGTAATCACATTAAGTTACCTGTGTGTGTGTGTGCACATGCATATGTGCATGTGCATACGTGCACGCACTTGTGTGTGTGTGTGTGTGTGTGTGTGTGTGAAAGAGAGAGCAATGCGCACACATACGCACACACATGTATGTGGTGGTGTGTGTGGTTGTGTTTCACAGACACTTGATATAAATGTATGGGAGACAGGGCTCAGAAGTAGAATAACTGCAGATTCCTGATTAATGAATTAGTTTCAGCTGTGGCTCTGGCCTGAAGCTCAGACTTGAGGTGGTTGCCACAACGATAGACACACCCCAGGCTGAGGCAGACAGAAACATGGAGAAAAAGGGCGATTTTCCTGCCTCGACACTGGTCTCACATTTAGGCTTATTCTGATGAAACGGTAGCTCCTATCAGAAAAAGAAACAGGCTGTGGGGGTCCAGAGGACTTTCTGAACACTTTGATATGACTTTGGTGTTTCTAGAGTAAATATTTTGGAATCCCTTATGAGTTAAATACAGGGGTCTCTTCTGCTTCTGAGTCAATGGGAAGCAGGAAGGGACCTGGCCACACTCAGAAGCTCACAGTTTAAATTCTGTAAGTCTCTCTGCTTTTTTTAGCACATTGTGTGAGAGAGGACAAGTTTGTCTACAACAGAGGAATAAATCATGTGTGTGGAGTGTATTTGTGGCTGGGAGGAGTGTGGAAAGAGAAAAATTTCACACAATTTCAGACAACTGCCATAGCGGATGATGTCACCCACTCTAGGCCAAACATTCCACGCAATACACACCCATTATAATCTCAACATTTTCTGCCAAAATGATCAAGATCATTGATCAGTGACTGATCAAAAACTATAATACCGAATCAAAACATGGAATAATTCACCAATAGACGAGACTTGGTGACTAGGTGAAAGTATGCCGGAGCAGGTGATGTTTGAAAAATTCCAATAACTAATATTTTTTGGGGTTTTTTGCTCATCCCATTCACTTCAATGCAAAAGCTGAATCAAGAAATCACTAAAATAGCATCTGTCTGAAAAGGAGGCTCAAAGATCTCAAGAAGCAACCCATCATGCCATGATCTAAAGAAATCCAAGAACAGATGAAAAAACAAAGTCGTTGACATCTTTCAGTCTTGAAAGTGTTGCAAAAACCTTGGGAATCAAGCCAACCATGGTGAGAGCCTTTATCCACTAATGGAGGAAGCTTGGAACAGTGGTGAAAACCTTCAGAAGGTGGCCGCCCTACCAAAATACTCCAAGAGCACAGCAATGACTCATCCAGGAGGTCACAAAAGAACCCAGAACAACTTCTAAAGAACTGCAGGCCTCACTTGGCTCAGTGAAGGTCAATGTTCATGATTCAACAAGAAGAAAGACACTGGGCTGAAACTGCATCCATGGAGGATTTCTAAGGTGAAAACCACTGCTGACCAAAAAGATCACAAAGACTTGTCTCAATTTTGCCAAAAAATCAAGACTTTTGGGAAATTGTTCTGTGGACTGACAAGGCAAAGGCTGAACTTTTTGGAAGGTGTGTGCTCCATTACATCTGGTGTAAAACTAATACAGCATTTCATTAGAGACCCATCTTACCCCTGCAACTGCCTGTTCCAGCTGATCAGGAAAGCAGTTCAGGAGTATGATAGCCAAAACCGAGAGACTCAGGAGGAACTTCTTTCCTCAGGCCATTAGACTCCTGAACCAGCGCCGAACCTACATTTCATTGCATGTTAGTCTGTGACTGTGTATGTGACAAATAAAGTAATCTTGTATCTTGTATGTACTGTCAAATCTGACCTGTAGAGGTCAGTGCCTCAGGTGTTAGCCCCTTGGCACTAATGATGTGTTTCATTCATATGATCAACTTGTTGTATTTCAATGATTAATTAAGCATGTAAGAGATAACTTCATTGAGTTTCCAAATTAGAATTTTAATAAATAATGGGGACCATGTCTTACTTATTCATATTTATAAATATAAATCTGCTGTAGATCCCAGCCACAGTGATAAAACAGCAACATTCATTCATTCATTCATTCATCTTCTGTATCACTTCTCCTCACTAGGGTGGCAGGGGAGCTGGAGCCTATCTCAGCTGACTAAGGGCAAGAGGCAGGGAACACCCTGGTCGCCAGGCAATCACAGGGCTATAAAACAGCACCCTCTACTGGCAACTCCATCCAACTCCTGGGACGAAGCTGAGCAGACACAGAGCAAAAACATGTTTCTTTATTATGATTTTCGTCTACCATTATATTAAATCTCATAGAAAGTTTCAGTCATATCAATAATATATCATATTTCAAATAATGACTCACAAAAATCCAACTAAAGATCACCACACAGAGTCTGACACACAGAAAGACAACAATCCAAGCCAGGGAATTATAACCCATCAGAGTAGGTCTGAATGTTGTCTGAACTGATCAAATAAATAAAAGTACACAAATATAATGTAATATACTTTTTGTTCCCCGTAAACATAAAAGTATTGTATATAACAACAGTTTCGTTCCATATGCGTCTCAGTTCAATGAATACGTACATATGATACGTATGATGAAGTCTTCATCGTCTGGTGGATATTCACACTGAGAACTACTTGGCAGTTTGCACAGACAGTACATGTTCCTGTCCTTTACACATGCAAACACCATCCTCTGGGGGAACAGCATCCTCAGGTACTGTAAGGCCTGCGCTGCCATAGAACTCTCCACACACAACACTGAACCCATAGCAGAACAGGGAGTAACACCTGACCAGGTGTGTGTTAAGCTCCCTAATGCAGTCCAGAAATGTGTCCAGAGTCCTTCCACTGTGCTGGTTGTAGATGGAAGAACGTGGACTCCACTGTCTCCTCCACAGAGTTTCATCCAGCCCTCAGCTTCATCCTCCAGTTAGCTCTTCACAGTAGCAGTCAACACTGCTACAGAGCCAATGGTGGACCCAGCAACATGCCAGGAGGCTCAGCAGTACTTCTACAGAGTGCTACATGTAGTATTTTCGCATCAACACATCAAGGCATTAGTATAGTTTATAGTAAACAACTGAGAATGCAGCTGGAATGACTTCATCTGACATTTGACACTAAATGAGAAAGTTTGTTAACAGAAGAGAAGTTGGAGGTGAATGGAGAAAATGATCCACTGTGTATAGTGTACTCCATAAGAGAGTAAGATAAGATAGAGGTCCTGTTCACACCTGGTGTCAACATCCACCTCAGATCTGATCACAGGGTCTGAACCCAAAAGATGCATTTGAGATCCAGTCACTCAGACCACATTCAGAGATGGTCAGGCCCACATGTGGCCACAGTGAGAATGTCAATATGTCCAGGGTCACACTGAAGGATTAACTTCTTTCCTGACCTTTTCTGCCACAGTCCAATTCTTCCCAACAAAGTTTAGGATGTAAGCATTTTTAAAACGTCTTCGGACGACTCAAGAATAAACTGATTTGATTTGGAGGTCAAAGGTCAAGGGTGCTGTGACCTCACGGAATACAACTTTGGCCTTGAAAGAACTTCAGATTTGGCACAAACATTCACTTGGATCGAATGAAACACAATTTTACACAAAACATATTTATGTATAATATTTATATATGTAACTCTGTGTAACCTGAGTGGTGGAGCCAGACAACTACAGGAGGTGATTCTAGTTTTATTCTTCATGATCTAGAACTATTTGTTGTAACCTGGTTTCAGTAATGCCCGGGTGGTGTCAGATAAGGGTGTAAATGTTGCTAACAAAGAAAATATATTGTCTGCCAAATGAGACCACAGAACATTTACTAGAGAAGAGTAACTGATTTGGGAAAAAAAGACTTTTTGAACCTTCCTGTCCTGTCACTCTTTACAAGTTCACAGCAGAATAGAGTATCATACATGGCAGGAAGTCGGCTGAGAGGAGGCCTTTAGTGAATGGAACAGCAAGAACAAGATGAGTCCTGGTCATCATCATCGACTCTCCATGATCTAGGCCCACTCCATCCATCCATCTCTCCATCCTCCATCCATCCATCCATCCATCCATCCATCCATCTATCTATCTATCTATCTATCTATCTATCTATCTATCTATCTATCTATCTATCTATCTATCTATCTATCTATCTATCTATCTATCTATCTATCTATCTATCTATCTATCCTCCATTTCGCTTGTCCTGTGTGAAATGTAACGATGTTGTGGATGATTATCACACTGGAAAAGTATTTCAACACCTCCACTGCAAAACTATATCTAAAAAAAGAGAGTAAAAACAGTAAAAAGAGGCTCAACAATTTCCTGTTGAAAAAAGCAGCTGTTACAAGATAACACACTTGCAGGCTCAGACTGTGGCAGATGTTGTTGGAGTTGCGGTCACTGGATGAAAAACCTGATTATTTTTATCTTTAAGAATCACAAGAGTTCTCAGCTGTGGTCTCATTTGGTTTTCAGTAATAATCCATCGTCATCACATCCAACATAAAACTGAAACTGTTGCTGCCCTAGCAGTACTCCTCCCCCTGCGGATCAGGCAGGTCGTTGAGGTCTAGAAAGATGGAGGTATTGGAGAGCTTCCGGCCGTTGGATGACAGGTCCAGCAGCTCCTCAGCGGTGCTGGGGACGGAGCTGATGTACATGTCCCACACCTGCTCTGGAGAGTCCAGCTCCAGCAGCTTCTGCTTGATCTTCAGGTTCTTCTCAATGTTTCTGCGTTTGTGCTTAAACTCCAGGATGGTTTTGGTGTAGCGGTTGATGGTGGTGACAGAGGATGCCATGCAGGCCGTGAAGGAGCTCCATGCCAGACTACATCAGAGAGACAAAGAGTCAAACCAGGGCAATATTCATTTACATGTATCAGTCAATAATAGTCAATAGTTTTTCTCAGTTGCTTTGGTGCTTTTCTCTGATCAGAATGAAAATTCTCATAACTATTAATTCAACCTCAACATTTAGTCATTTGTGCACATCATAGTAGCAATTTCTGATTCCTTTGAACAAATTGCAAATGCTTTTGGACATGTATGAACTGCTTTCATACAATTCTCTGCTGTTTTATAACATAATCATTTGCTTATGTCATGTCAGCCAAAATGAACTGTACTTATGAAGGCTGAATAGTCATTCCCTATAAAATTAATAGTCCTCATTTCATTGTTATTGCATTGCATTGTCATTTCATACAAAATTGTTGTCAAAATCTTTCAAGCAAATTTCATACATTTCTTTATCATTTTTTTCCTGGAAATGTCTCCTAAATTTAACAATTGCTCTCAGGTGAACCTCAGCTTTTACTCATAAGGATGTGTGGAAGCATTAATTGTAAACAATGACAAACCACTTGTGAGATGGGGGGGTGAGGATGCAGAGAGGAAGGGGAAAGGGACAAAACAGGGGGAAGAGGGAGAAGATGCCAAGTACATAGGCAGATTCCTGATGAAATTAGGGCTACAATTGTGGACCATGTTGTCAATCACGGCCTCACAATGGCTGAAGCTGGTTGAAGGCTGCAGCCAAATGTTGGAAGAAGCACTGTGAATTCAATCATTCAAACATTTCATTGGGAGAGGAGGTATGTATAGCATTAGACAGTAATCCAATACCTCATAATATGTGCACTCTTTTACAGACTCAGTGGCCTCTGGCTTCTTGAGTGAGCAGGTGGTTGCAGCCTGTCTCAGTACACAGGATTTGTAGGAAGGATGAGGAAAAAACAGATTATGCAGCTCTGATCTGTCAAGGGGTGGTAGAGCTGAAGCAATGTGAGCCCCCTTGATGTTTGCATACAGCAGATCAAGTGTCTTATTTCCCCTTGTGGGTTAGAGAACACACTGAGTGAACCCAGCCAGTGACACAGTTAAAACTCTCAGGGTGCTGGGTCTGTACTTTTGCAGCAGCCCTGTGAATTACATCAGACACAACAACAGCTCTGCTCCTGGGTGAATCCAAACAACAATGTGAGAGAATTCCCTTGGATACGTGTAAAGGTCTGAGACTGACTGCTTACAGTTCAGCATCCTGACAGAAGATCTCCTTCACTGTGATATGACCAGGGTTGCACCACCTGCTGTTCACAAGCAGAACCAGTGCTCCACTTTCTTCTGTCATGGACAGTACTTTCAGTTGTGCCCGCTGTATTTGAAATTAAAGGAAAGTCAGCATAGGGACGTAAAATTGAAAACCAGTCCACAATTTCAAGTGCATAAGAAATTATTTTAATTAATTTGATGTTTTAATCATAGTGATATTTGACGTGTTGAAGGGTGAGGTAGTCACACTTCCTCCGTGTGAATCTACTGCAGTAGATTCAACGTACTGCCGGCTATGAGAGGCAGAAGGGACAGTGGCACACCAGCAGAGTAATGTGCCGCTGTGAACAGGTCCAAAAGAGAAAAATGTTTTGACACTTAATAATTCAATTGTCAATTCATCATTTGTCATCATTTGTCATTTTCTTCTTGCAGGTAAGTTTCAGTGCAGTATCTGTCAAAACTACGCTGTCCTGTGGTACATTCCTCTCACTCAAACTCACCGACAGTGCAACACTGTGTTAGAAATCAGAAAATGTGAGTAATTTCAATATATATATGTATATATATACATATATATATTGAAATTACTCACAATATATACATATATATATTGAAATTACTCACTGTATATAATATATATATATATATATATATATATATAGAGAGAGAGAGAGAGAGAGAGAGAGAGAGAGATGACTCACTTTATATCAAAAGCTGTGCTCTTATCTCAGTGTCTTAATAGCAAAATAAATCCGGCCCATACTTGACCCACATGCTGGTTGTCTTCTGCTCCAGTGTACATTCGCTCACAGGTACCACAGAGTCTTTCTCAATTTATCTGCAGTCTGTCAAACACTCACATGTAAGACCAGCTGTAGTCCCAGGTCTGAGGTTTCCAGTCCTCCGGGCCCAGACTGACAGTGAGCTGAAAAGCAGTGGTGAACATCATGTGGGCCACCATCCCCAACAGACCTGACACAGAGAGAAGTAGGTTTATTTCATCACACTGGGAGGGAGAAGGAGGCTGAAGACAAACTCAGACACTAAACAGTCTCTGTGGTGTGCTTCTGCTTCCTGGGATCATCCTCACCCAGGACCTCAAGTGGGAGTTGAACATCGGCTCCCTAACATCAAAAGCACAGCAGAGGATGTACTTCCTCCTGCAGCTGAGGAAGTTCAACATGCCGAAGACAATGATGGCGCAACTGTCACTGAATCCACGCTCACCTCCTCCATACCACATGGTACCTTGCAGCCTCTGCCAGGGACAAGAGCAGACTGCAGTGTATCATTTGCTCTGTGGAGAAGGTGATCGGCTGCGATCTGCCCTCACTTGAGGACCTGTTCACCTGCAGGGCTCTGAGGCGGGCGGTTAGGATTGTGACTGATCCCTCCCACCCTGGATAGAACCTGTTTGAACTTCTTCAGCTTCTTCCCATACCTACACTGTATATTTTATAGGCTCTGACATTATAATGTATTATATATAAAATATATTATATTCTTATCTGTACTGTTGTCTTGTGCTGCTAACTTATTTAAACTACCTTGTGTGTTTTCGGTACCAAGAACTAAAACAAAGTCCTCCTAGCTGTATGACTAAGTTGTTTAACTACCTGGTTATCAATCTCATTCTGATTCTGATTCAGGTTCTAACTTCCCTTCAGTCACCACTTGGTGGCAGTGTTGCCTAGTGTGATGCTGGGGACACAGAAACACAATGCTCTCTGTGACTCCTGCAAGATTTCCCAACATACTCAAATGAACGAACTAATCAATTGCCATGGTAACCTTGAGATGCGGCATGTGGCTTCTCTTGGGATCCGTGTCTTGTTATCTCAGTGCTGTGTTCAGTTGGCATCTCAGCAGGCCCCGGCCTCAGTGGAGTTTGCCAGTAGAAACCATTGGGCACTGATGGTTTCATTGTAGAATTCTCTGCAGACCTCTCTTGATTGATGTGGAATAAAACTCTGATAGACTTTTGCTGGATTCACAGTCTTCTGCTTTGCTTCAGCTTTGAGGAGAGAGTCATTTTCCACTGACTTTATAAATTGTTTAATGTAGGTGTTCCTATAAAACTCACACATCCATCTCCCGCGATCATAAAATGAAAAAATGAAACATCATATAAACTTGATGGCACTATATAATAATGACGGAGTGAAACAATACAGGTGTAGATCTCATATTACATTGGTATTATGTGAGGCCTAGAGGATGTTATAACTGTTGGCTGGTTGGCTGATCAAACAACATAATAAACACACATATTTTTGCCAGATTGCCCAATTCTAGTCTGAACTGTTACCAAGCTTCTGTTAAAATCCTGACATTAAAACATTGTCTGATTATTCCGAGAAGGCTAGGGTTAATTCAATATGTAGAAAAATGTATTTTATCTTTGTAGCAGGGTACTCGTTCTGTGTTACCAAACAAACACAGTGCAACAGTTACAATGAGAAAATGTAATTTTTCCCCACATTTATGCAAACACTTTACTTCTGCATATAATGAGTCACATATAAATGAAGCATTGCACATGTAGACAGGGCTGAGAGGTTCAGTTACTCCTGGACTTAATGGGCCCAGATGCAAGTGTCAGGTCGTGAAACAGAGGGCAGTGAGGCCTGAGTGTGAGAGGCTGCAGCAGCAAAAAAGTTGACTGAAGGATGCTCAGCACTTTGTTATACACTGATACAGCTGCTGGACATGTGGACCAAACTTACAGATGTTAAATGAACCCAAGTATCTTTTGCATCCCATTATGTTGGAGGTGAAGGAGATTTTTGATTTTGTTTTTTTAAACTTTGTTTCCAGACAGTCATTTACCAGAATAAGAGGAGTCAAGTTTGGACACATTTGATTTCACCTTGTCTGTTCCTGGCAGGGCACCAAAAATACTTGCGCTTCAGTACAGAAGGAGGAGGTGAATTAGTCTTCGTAAGAACTTGCAGTTAAAAAAAAATTCTTTTCATTATGGATCAAATTAATCTGTGTCATGTGACGAGTATCTTGGCCCAAAATGAGAATATTTGCTTCACTCACACACAGCTTGGATTAACTCGATGATACACAACCTACACTTATACACTACCTTATTGTAGCTGCTGCTTTATGTAGCTCAGGAGATATTTCCCTCTAAAGCAGCAGTTCACTCCTGTGTAGTGACATGTAATGCTGTACATTGTGCTTGGGCCCCTTCAGAGCATCTCTGTGACTCCCAGTTCCCAGTTTTAAAGAGAGGATGTCATAAAACAGCTGGGCGAAGAATTAGAATTATAACAGTGTATTATTTGGGGGACTATTTTCTGGAAGAGATTATTGCATACATGAGTATTTACAACAGCAAGATGGTACATGTGGGATTCACACTCAAGATTATATGAAGGCCATGAGACAATGTCACCAATGCCACCAGGACAGATAAAAGTCAGATGATGCTGATGAGACATAAAATAACAGATACAAACACATGAAGAGCTACAGGTACAACCTGTTGACTGCTTTAACATGCCCACAAGATTGGCCTGGCTAATGCCAGACTGTGTCTCAGTCTCATTTGAGACTGAGTATGGGTCTGGTGAAGGTGTATTTACGTCTGACTTCCAAGAGGCGTGACCAATGGATGTAGATCAAAATACCTCTGTACACAATTGAATAGACCTCAAACCAATAAGAGCGGCAATCCAGGTGGTGACATAGCACCTGACCAGGTGACATACCACCTGGTCAGATCAGGTTATCCACAATTTATCTCCTCACTTCATTTTTCAGAAATGATGAGAACAGTAGTCAACCAAACTGAGATTTACAGGCATTGTAAACCAGCAAAGTGGACCAGAAACATTTATTTGACATGACAAGACTGATATCAGTCTCCTGTCTGTGAGTTGGTTCTAAAGTTAATACAGCCGCCACCACCATGGAGAAACCATGGTGAAGTTTGGTGCAACATGCATGTGCTGACACCTGTGCCTGAATAGACTGTATCTGGAAACGCATACTGCCACAGAATTATATGTGTGAACGTAGATTTTGTGTTTTAAGGTGCAAGACTGATCATAAAAGTCCCTAGTGTCTGTTTGTGATGATAGTGACTCCATGTACTTAAAAATTTAAGTTGTAGTAGAGGGTGGAGGTCACATCGACCCTGTCCTGTCAGTAAAATGCTGCGAGTCATTGCAGCTGAGCAGGGGATCTGCAGCTGCTGATTCACTGCCCGGAGCATGGTGGTCGAGATCATTTCCACACAGCATATTAGAGAGAAGGTCATTGTTAAATCCTTCACAGGGTGCAAACTGCCCTGAAATCTTCTCAGAGGCTGAGAGGCTGCAACTGGCCTTAACATGGGATTGGCCAGTTGCCAGCATGGAAATGGAGCTGAGGACTCAACTCAGCTTTCAAGTTGAACTGATGATAAAATTAATGAGTGTATCCTGTGTGTCTGTTTTTGAATTGGTCAACTGGACCAGCACCGCCTCCAGTTCCCCTTTGGTGCTGACTGACAATGTTACAACAGGTTTGACTGATGTTTGTGTGGGCAGGAACTAATTAGTTCATCTTATCACTTTGATTCCAACAGGAACACAGGCACCTCACCTGCTGGGAGCTACTGTTGTAATGTGACCCCCCCCCACGTTTATTCATTCCTTGCTCCCTGTGTGACTCACAGTGGATGCACTGAGCAGCACAATGGGAGAAACACTCTGTGATGATAATGGTGAACCCTCAAAGATGTGTGTTATGGTAAAATGTGTACAGCATCACACAGTCCTTCACAGTACTGTGGCTGATGTGACGTCACAACATGCTGTGTGAAGATAGAGCCAGTGCAGTGCAATGCAGTTTTACTGTCGGCACTATCAAAAGGCTCCCAAACTAAGAAGTGAAGCAGAGAAAAAACACTATGAATGTGGTTTATCACAGTTTTAAACATTTGCTTTACCATTCCATGAAAAACTATGAGAGCGAGGAGGGAGAGGAGCTGCCTCTTGTTTCTGCAGTCGCTCATTTTTTCAAATGGCTTTGATGAAACAGCAACAAACTACAACCTACAAGTGATACAGAACCAAACTGTTCTACCTGCTACACTTAGTAACGAGACTGGTTGTCAGTAGTGGAGGACAATAGCATCAGAGACATTCCAGCTTGCGGACACACACAAACAGCTGTGACCACAGGAGGACAAGCTCCATACATATGGATGACAGTTTTCATCTACATTTCCCATCATGTGCACTGGGAATACAATTTAAATGGCAACATCAGCACATGAAGGACATCAACATATTTGGTTGTCTTTGTGATCAATGTCCATGTTTATTGTCCAGCGTTGTTAAAGTCAGTACCTTTGTCTGTAATTTGGATAACTTGTACTATCCTTGTGGTCAGTTGGCACAAAGACACCAGTAGGCATCTGTATTTGTTTTGTCCTTTAAATACAATATTGTACACTGGCTGTTATATCATCCAAATACTAATGTCTACTAAGCCATCCCAACCCCATGTAATATAAAGGTAGGTGTACATATATAGTGTGATTATAAAGTAGCTCTACACTGCATGCACACTGCATGCACAATTATTGTAAGTAAGTATTTTGACCTTATCATCATGTTGGATTTAAGCATAATGTGGTGATATGTATTTTTGTAATGTGGGAGGGTGTGGCCAAAAGTGACACCCTATATTGAGGTGTGCATAATTATTAGGCAGCTTCTTTACCTCAGACAAAATTGGCCAAAAAAGAGATTTAACAGACTCTGAAAAGTCAAACATTGTAAAATGACTTTCAGATGGATGCAGCACTCTTGAAGTACCTAAATTATTGGGGCATGATCACCGAAAAGTCAAAAGTTTTATTGCAAATAGTCAACAGGGTCACAAGGAATGTGTGGAGAAAGAAAGATGCAAATAACTGCTAACGTTTTGAAAAGAATTAAACATGATGCTACCATGAACACCTGTATTCAGAAACTGAGCCTTAAAATCAGCCATAAGGACTTCCAGTGACTTTGTGACATCACAGGGAAGTAGTCACCAAGATACGCCCACCTGGATCTACCATCCAATCCTGCAGTGTTTTACCAGAAATCCCCCACCCAGCCCCCTCCCCCACACCACACACACACACACACACACACACACACACAGACACACACACACAGACATACAGGAATAGAGACTCATGTAAATACACACACATACATACGCTGACCTATGGCTTAGGAAATGGTGTTTGGTTCTTAAAACCACAGATATATCTTGTTATCAATCAACAACATTCAAATTAAACACAGCAGCTATTTAGGACAATTTTTGTGTCACTAGTTCTAAAATGTTTTCCTCTTTGAAAATATACCACAAAATATACACAAAAGCTTCAGTACCATCAGCATTTGTATTCCTTTACACAAAATGTGAAGAGAAGTCAAACTCCAACTCAACAGACACCATCCAATCACATAATAATTCCTGTAACTGGACAGCCACTAACCTGAGAGCACGGTGAATATGGCGGCGAAAGCGTTAAGCTTGAGGCCATCGATGACGTTACTGAAGTGACACACTTCTATGGACATAAGGATGCCCCCGGTGGCCAGTAGGAGGATGTACAGGCATTCTGCAACAATGCACAGCCACAGCACCCCTGAGGAGAGAAGTGACGAGTAAGGAGGAGGGGGAAAAAAAAGACATCAAGACATATTTATGTTGTGGGTGTGGGGATGAGCACAGTTCAGTGTTGGGGGGTGGGGGGGGGTGGGGGTGGAGATAAGGAATGAAAGAGAGAAGCAATGGGGGTTGGGAGTTGCAAAAAAATGTAGGTAAACAAGGGCAATGGGAGAGGAAAAGGACGAGGAGAGGAGGAGGTGGATGAGCAGTGACCCCCTCACCCATATCACTAACCTTCACAGTCAGACAAAGGATATAGGAGCCACCAAGAGACACAAAACATCCTGAGCTGGTGGCACAGTGTACGTGGTGCAGCTAAATATCAGTGGATTTAAAATCCCGTAAATGTAAGCTGTGGTGTAATTACATATATCACCTAAGGGGCAGGTAGTTATTATGTGGTTCATTCATCGCAAGATGGGCTGGAGTAATATGCCTAAAATATCCCTGTATGAATTATGAATAGAGTCACATCTTTCAGCCAAAATACCTTATCTTCACAAAATTGAATTTAGTTAAAAATGTTTGATGAAATTCAAAGTGAGAGGGAGGAGAGGATCGGGTTTAGCCATATTTAAGGATGTTTCGGGCTTTAAACCACCAGCAATTTAGAAAAAGCTTTTTTCATTTTGTGTTGATGTCTGATATTTTAAAGACATGATGTCATCATGTGGCGGAGCAGCATAGGGATGAAGCTGAAGTTCACTTCCTAATGTCCTGTGTCTGAAGAACTCTTCATCTCAGGGTTGGAATCTGCTAAAGGGTGATGGACTTGCACTTATAGAGTGCTTTTCTAGTCACTCAGACCACATTAACACACATGATGACACATCATTGTGGGTTCAGTGTCTTGCCCAAGGACACTTCGACATGCGGACTGGAGGAGCCAGGAAACGAACCATCTGGTTAGTGAACGACCTGCTCTGCCTCCTGAGCCACAGCCACTGTCTGCTATCTTGTCAGGCACTCATGTAAAAAAAAGTGTCGTTTGCACACAAGGTGTTTTTTCTGTGCACTTTGTCCACAAAGACCATGAAATGACAAAAAGCATGAATATTTTAGTGTCTATCCTGACAGGTTTCAAAAACACCTTGGTTTCCTTTATCAAAAAGGATCAGTAAATCATTTGTACTACAGCTGGGCAATGACACATCCAACTTTAATGTCCACACCAGAGGCTCACAACCCTTCCCAACTCAAAACCTTGATAATCTCCAAAATGTTTCTTTAAAAATGGCTATAAGCACGAATGAACACCATAGACACATACAGATGGACTCAGCTTTTTGTAACGTCATACACACGATTCTGAGGAGCTGATGCCTGTAACTGCCAGGAAGTCCAAAAATGGTCAAAGAGGAGAGGCATGTAGCCAAGACTTTGGTGCATGTCACCCACTATCACTCAAAGTGGCCACTCCCTCAGTAATAAAATGTAAACAGAAGAGTTACATGAAATCCTCCCATGTTTATTTCTACTAAGTTGGACATTTTACCATTCAGTCCAAGGGAACAGACACACTCAGATTTTGGAACTTGTGTGGTGGTTGATACCTAATCAAGACTGACACTAATCATTATAAATTCACTCAGCAATACAAACAGTCTTAATGAAGCTGTTTTCTTTTGCTGCTTTTCTTAAAGCAAGTTTGAGCCCAGTTTGGTGTTTTCACACTGGTTTTCAATGGATCAACACAAATTAGACGAGATGTTACTCAGAGCTTTGGACTAGTAGGTGGTTATTACTACCTTTGCTGGCTGTTTCTCTTTAGGCTGATCACCACCCGAGCTTGCACACTGGCACATTTCCAAAACAATCTCCTAAACCATTCCTCTGAATAAATCCATTACTGTGATTGACACAGCAAACAGCTGACATGAGTCAGACAGGGTGATAGGGTGAGAGCTCAGTCTGATAATCAGGCTGGAGGAGCTGATTAGAGGTGGGACAGTGTGGAGGAGATTGATTCTATTGAGGCTCCACTTAACTAATTTCCCAACAGTGAGCGTGATCATTTAAACCACAGCTCTGTTGTGTCACTCATCTGACAACTATTGATCCTGCCACAAACACAGTAATGAGGATGATTTGGCCACAGCTTGTTAGCCTCGCTACTCTGGATGAGGATTTATTTGTTTGAGGAGAGACACTCAGAGATTGAATTTTTTGTTACCAAAGAGCTGATGGTGTATTAAGGCTTCGAGATGAAAACCCTGCAAGAGGTTTGTTTTTTAGCCTCCCATGACTCTTAAACCTCTGTGTAACTTTTCCTTTTTAAAAACCCACACAGTTCAAACCTTGCTGCTTCAATCTCTGCAGAAATGAGCCAGCACTGTGTGTGTGTTTTTTCTGCAGCAGTGACATTGCATTGCCACATGTTCATAAATAAGAGAGTGGATGTGTGATTTTTTCCATGTCGTGTCATTGACAACAATGTGTGAATTTCATAATGCATTCTTACCTCTTTCATTTGAAGGTGCAACATAGAGGAAACTTCTGCAGTTCTCACCTGTAGGAGACAGGAAACTTGTCACTGACACTCACTGCTACAACACAGTGATCAATGGGGCAGACCAGGAGGGTTATAACATGGGGGTGTGACAATCATATTTTGGCTTAATACATTTAGAGATAGGCACAAGGTGACAATTTCACTTTGTCTAACAAAGATAAAACTGTGATTTATCTTTAAAAATCACCATCTGATCTGACCTGGCCTGTGCAATAACAAGCTCCACCACCTCTCCCAGTGTCACCACACCTCAGATCCAGCTTGGAGTGGAGAGGTGGACCAGAGCTGGACTGCAAGCTCCAGAGCTGCAGGACCACACATCAGAAGAAGCTGCTATACATGAAGTTAATTAGCCTGGTAATGTTACTTATCAGACATTTGTATGCATGATCTCTGCTCCGTCTTGTGTGGATAGTTCCTGTTTTTATTATCAAACTAAATGTATTTGGAGCAAAAAAAGAAACTGATTGTGTTTAATTTCTGGACTTCTACATGAGCTCAGACACCTTAAACCTACCTGAGACCAGGTTTGACATTGTTTTTCTGATGTTATTTCATTTCTGAGATTAAACATAAGCAATAGACCAAAGTAGGTTTCAGATGTAAAAAGCTTCCTGAAGTTGAAGTTGAACCGAATGGGTTATTGGATGATCTGCCTCCGTGACACACAGCCCGCGCGCCTCGCTCCGCTGCCGCGACTGGCGAGTATACTCACCGGTCATATTTATATTCTGCTCGCAGGAAAACCAGATCCCGGTGTGAAACTTCCTCATCACGTACTTGTCCTCTCCGGTCTCCCAGATGTACTGCACCAGGCGCGTGTCGTTGATGTTGGAACTGTTAAACCTGATGCAGAAGGACTGCTTGGTCGTGACCGGACCGCTGCAGAACGGCTTCACCACCTTCCGCGTCCCCTCGCACCAGTAGCTGGTCGTGAGCGCGGACACGGCCAGGAACAGGGAGAGGAAGTTCAAGGTGAGAGCCAGCGATGCTCTGCGCCGACGGTCGATCCCCATAGCGGCAACTGGAGGACCGAAGATGCCTAACTTAATCCTTCGCTTTGTTTGACCCTTCTTTAAATCCTCAACAATCGGTTTCTCCGTTATAGTGTGTCCGCGGCCAATTACCGCGGCGTGTCTGGTGCGAGCGCTCCTCCTCGCACATCTGCTGCTCCAGAACGCTCAATTTCTCATTTTGTAGCTGCCCCCCATACCCTCCCCACCACACACACACACAGACACACACACACACACACACACCACTCTTGTTGCTCTCATGCCTCCCTTAGTTTAATAAAGGTTTAATAAACGCTCCTCCTTAAATTTAGGTGATCTGTGACTGTTTGGAGAGCAGTGTAGAGTCCTTGCTGGTCACACACTGTCCATCCAGAAGTTAATGTGGTCTGTGGTGCATTCACTCATCCTGTCAAGGTCAGTGTTGTTGTTATCATTTCCCTGTGACTCCAGAAGCACATTCCAATCTGTGCACTCCTTTAGAGAGTCAGTGGCCTCTGGCTTCTTGAATGGGCAGGTGGTTGCAGCCTGTCTCAGTACACAGGATTTGTAGGAAGGATGAAGAAAAAAAAAGATTATGATCTGATCTTTCAAGAGGTGGTAGAGCTGAAGCAGTGTGAGCCTCTTTGATGTTTGCATACAGCAGATCAAGTGTCTTCCCTTGTGGCACACTGAGTGAACCGAGTCAGGTGGAGGCAATAATGACAATGTTCAAATCCCCTGATATTGCAAAGAATACAGCACTATATACTTTGCTATGCTATGTGCTATGTCATGCTATGCTATATGATACTATACTATACTATACTATACTAGGCAAGGCAATTTTATTTGCCTAGCCTGATTTTACAAACAGTCTCAAAGGGCTTTTTACACAGCATTAGTGTACAACACTACACTACACTACTGCACTGCACTAGTATACTATTGTAGGGGAGGAAATATTTGGAGACATTCATCTATTATCTCCCCAATACGTATTCTGTCCTTCCGGTGTTAAGATGAGATTTTATCAAAGTAATCAATTCATTCAATCTGACTCCATTTACTTTAAGATAACTTTACCATTAAATATTGGTGAAAATTAATAGTTAACCAGTAATTAAGAATATAAGCCTTTTAAGAATTCAATTCTGCTGTTAAGAGATCTGACATCAGTCTTAGTTCAGGGATGGCAGATATAGGTTAACAAACCACTCAGTGACCTTCTTAACATGGAAGAACAGCCCTGATGCCTGGGGTGAAGTATTCAGAGGTCTTAGAACATGATACTCAATCTTGTCTGTCCAACTCAGAGGTTAAGGGTGTGAACAGCGTCCAGTGGAACTTACCATATAACTAAGGTCTTTGGGATACAGTATTTAACTAGTCACTATCTCAGTTCAGGGATGGCAGATATAGACTTAAACTACTCAGTGACCTTCTTAACATAGAAGAACAGCCCTGACACCTGGGTTGAGATATTCAGAGGTTATAGAACATACTTATATAATTACAGAACATTATTCTCAATCTTTTCTATTCAACTCAGAGGTTAAGGGTGTGAGTGTTACCCAGTGAAACTTACCATATAACTAAAGACCTACTAGCTATCTCATCCTAACAGATCCTTCACTACAAGAGTAAAATCTCAATAAGACAGTATTAGAAATGAATGGTTAACATACCAGTTTATTGTGATGTAGAATAAGTGAAAAACTATAGCCAATAGCAACAGTGCTTGAGAAACAGATATTGTAACACACTCAACGTGTGGGAGCTCTGGTAAGCAGATCAACTCAAAGGTTGGGTTCTTGCTCTTTCCCTTAAATATCCAACCAGAACAAAGACACTTTTAAATCACATGTCAATAGGAATTTGCATGGAGACACCGCTCACATCTGGAGACCTTTGATCATCAAGGTGTATGTCACAGGACAATAACTTAACACAGACCATCAGACATGTAACATTTCAAGGGGAAGTCAGGTAGACAGGAGGTGTTAGGGAGACACTAACCAAAAGGCAAAATACACAAAGTAGTTTCTTCCAGTCTGGGGGAAACTTCCATTGTTTCAAGGATGAGAGTTCAGGGTGGTGTTGAACTGTTTTACACTATACTATACTATACTAGACTAGACTAGATTAGACTAGACTGCTGCACTGTACTGCACTGCACTGCACTGCACTGTACTACATAAAAAGAATGAAATTTAATTTATCCAATTTCAGATTTATTACGAATAACTTGACTCTTGACTTGACAGAATCAGCTAAGCTATACTACACATGTCTTATTGCATAACTAGCTGGGCAACAGCCTGTAAAACAACTTTAAAGTTGATTGAAATGGCCTATAAACAGGCCCTAAAAGTACTTGATAGAAAACCTAACATGCACCATCACTGTCTGATACTGAAGAAACTTGAGCGATTAAATTTTGACAACACAATTAAATATGTTGACGCTGTATTGATCGACAAAATTTGTCATGGTCAAGCCCCACCCCCACTTCATGAATTTGTTAAAACAAACTTTCAAACAGATCAACTAGAGAAAGCTCTATAGGCGATTGTGTTGTACTGCTCAGGAAAAGTGCTTTTGGTCAAGCTGTATTCTCTTTCCGTGCATCCCAGACCTGTAACCAAATACCTAGCATTATATGTGAACTTCTTTTACCAAACTTCTTAGGCCAGGCTATCAGAAAAATCAGACCTGTGATCATAATCCTGTCTAAAACTGTATGTCTTGTCTAATTGGCAAATTGTATGGGGCTCCACTCTGTATTTCTTTAATTGTGCACACATCTGCATGTGCAATCAGGTGCTATGGGCATAGTGCAATTTAATTCAATCCTGCACTTTATTGGGGCATCATGCAGTTAAATTCAATCTTGCACTTATACACTTGTCACTTCAGCAAACACCACTTTAGCACATAGCACTTTAATCGGCACACTAGCACTTGATAACTTTTCTGTAATCTTCTTGTCCCCTTACTTTTTTGGCCAGTTAACTGTTGGTCTATGTATGCTGCTTATTGTGTATGTTGTCAAGTGTATCATGGCCCTTTGTTTTATGTCTTAGTCCTGCCTATTGTACTTTTTATCGTCATTGTTTTTATGTCTAATATCAACCTGCCAATGGGACTGGGGATGGAAATTAGCCATTTGGCTACTGTGGCAGGGTGGTCTCTTCCTTGCTCCATCCACACTGATCATGGATCAGTGCGCTGATTGCTGGGCGGTGCTGCGCACCTCTTTACATACTGGTCCTGGCCACACCTGCTGCCCTCTCTTCTCTTCCGGTTCTGCTCGTCCCTCGTGGTGGCTGTGACCTGGCGTGGCGGAGCCGGTGCAAGCGTGGTGGAGCCGTTATGGCGTGTCTGTGAGTGTCCGCAGCCCTGTTGGCGTGTCTGCGAGTGTGTGGAGCGCTGTTGGCGTGTCGGATCATCTTGGAGCATGTTTCACTGGTATCAGAGCAGGTATGCTCGCATGTGTCCTTCCTCTCATTCATTGTGCCCTAGGGCACATCGGTGTTACGGTTCTCTCTTTTCTGTTGTAGTGTATCTGTCTGTAGTGTGGCCGGCTACTGTGGCCGTGGGGGCCGCGTTGCCCCGCTGGAAGCCCTCGTGGGTGTGGTTGTGCCTCCTCGTGGTAAGTCGGCGTGTCCACTCTGCTCGTTTTCCTCTCCTCGCTGCTCGACCCCTGGCTAATTGTAAATATTCTGTGCCAGAGTTTGGACCAGGCAGAAGCCGTGGAGTACCTCCGCTGCCTGGCCTGCTGTGACGTGGCGCCGGTGAGGTCCATGTCATTGTTAATTCATCGCCACGGCTCCCTGGACGACGCTGCTGTTTTGGTTCTTCGTCTTTTGTTTTGATTCTTTCCTTTTGGTTCAGTTTTGGTTTTTCTTTTGTTCTGGTTTGGTTCTGGATATGTTTTGTTGTTCCTTTTTTGGGGTTTCTTTAGTTAAGTTTGAGTTCACCATCCCCGTCGCAGAGCTGTGGGTTTTCTGTGGTGCTGCTGCTCCCCCCCTCATTGGTTATGGGCCGCCGTGGCACGCCCAGCCCTGTCCATCCCCCCTTTTTTGGCCCTGCTGTTTAACACAGACTGGTACGTTCAGTTTTAAGAACAAATTTGTACAATAAAGAATATTTTTATACTTTGAACACTGTTTCCTGCCCAGTGGTGATTCAAACCTGTGCGACCTTTCTAACCTTCCTGAAAAAAACAGTAACCACTTCCTGGGGCAAAACTCCACAGGTGGCGTTGTTTGGCAACTTTACTCATCCTCAGCCTCTGCTTTGCCACACTACAATCCCACATTTACATCTCAATGTTCATTAATATAATGCTCCCATTTTTAAAAAAATAAATCTGAATCTAAAAAATACTATACCATAATATACTAACCATCCTATGTTATGCTATCTGAACAAATACTTGGTTTTGACCCAGTGATTTTTTTTTTTTTATACTTCTAAAGGGCCTGAAATTCAAAACTGTAGATCCTTTGTGAAGGCCTACAGATGTCATAGAAAAATATCAACACCATGTCAGCAGCAGCTGAGTGTGTCCAACACTTATCCAAACTGTCTCAGCCCACTTAGTTTGACGTGAAGGAGCAATGACTCTTTTCTGAGTTCCCTCCAGATATCCAAACTCTTCACTCTACAGATGAAGCAGTCCAGTGCTTGAAGCTGAATATAATAAAATAAAAGCATGCAACCTGTCCTTTTAATTGGATGCGTTTATTTTGACCAAAGGCTCATTTGAAATTATTTCAGTGCACAAAACTGTTTGCAGAGCAAAGATGCAATTCTGAGGTTCCCACAGCAGACACACCTGGAAACCTGTTTTATTTTGTGCTGAGAGTACAGAAACAGCCCTTTCTCTGGTTTTACAGTGACCAAATTGCTCATCGCAACAAGCCCACACCCCCACCCGCACCCACTCACTCCTATAGGACTCTCAACAGAAGATATCACAAAAAAAATCTGTGCTGACAGCAAAAGTTCATCAATCTATCTGTGTGTGTGTCAGTCCCACAGGGCAACACAGATAAAAAGTAGTGAGCTACAGTGTCCACAGATCCTGGATGTCTGACACATAGTGTTTGATCCTCCTCCCCAGGCCTGTTATCCTGATCTCATGCTCTCTGTCACCTTCATGTTGATCTATGGTGCTGCCTTACCGGGACCAGGGGGTGGTTTCATAAAGACAGACTTTGTTATGACCTACGACACAGTCAAACACAGTCATACTTCAGATAGACTAGTTGGACAGTGTTGCAGATCGATCTCAAATATCTTTGTGAAATGGGCCCAAGGGATGTCCCGGTCTGACTGGAGCATCACTGAGCACCAAGAGCTGAGAGCTGAGAGCACACACTGATGCTGCTTCATCCATTTTCTGACCCCAAGCCAAAGGAGAAAAACTCCAGGACAAGCAGCTGTACAGTGGATTCTGGTCACATGTGATGACCTTGGTGAGAGATCTAAGGTGTCACATGTGCTGCCTGTGGTTATGAATATAAGAGGAGGACCGTTTGCATAGTTCAGGTGATGGACTGTCATTATGAGGTTAAATGCAGAGACATTCACCAACATGATTTATTTGTATACATTTACATTTCAGTATTTCAATGGGGCCATTCACCTGATTTACATTCATGCCTCAGACTGCTGTATAGTCATGAGCTGGGCTCAGGATCCTGGGATGTCCACTTTTTCTTTTACATTGAATACATAATCACAGACTGATGGGATGTTTTATCTTACAGGGGAATGTTTTCTTTGCCCTTCATTACAGTTGTATCTCTTAGTCCACACATCACAGCTGGCAGGTCAGTGGTTTAACAAGAGGGAAGAAAGCATGAGTACATAAGGCACATCAGTCATTAGATCTGACCTGTCTGTCTCTTAAATCTTCGTCACACCCATGTTTAAACCTGTGTCACTGAACATGTCCACTTTGCCAAGGTCCTCTGACACCTGACAGCTGTGTCACATCACAAGATGCTCTTTACACAGCATGATTATTGCACATTGTACACACGCACATGTGGACACACAACCTGAAAACATAAAGCATAAAGCCACAGAGGCATAGAAAGACATTTATTGGCCACTGAACTGTGAATCTACATTTTGCAGGAAGGTTGTGGATCAGCAGAGTTGTCGTCAGGTTATTGTTCATCATTTCGGAGTCTCAGAGAATGTCCCCATGCCACTTCACTCCTATGGAAAACACCTTTAAGTTCTGGTTGGTCATTACTGCTGCTTTAAAGCTACCACTGGAATTCAAACCAGCAGATAATAATGATAATAACAGTAAAGGTAAGAATGTTTTATGGGGAGGTGTCTCAGTATCTGGAAATAATGTTCTCCAATAATGTAACAGGCTCATTTAAAACAAGACTCAATTTATGTGGTGGTAAAACACCTTAAAGTGACTATGAGGAGTGACAGTGTTTTCACACTACATTTCCAATGAGCCTCTGCGCGCACAGTCGCAAACTGGTTGCAAATGAGCGAGCTAGCCCTGGGAGTTTTGAAGACCGAACCAGAGAGCTTTGACCGAACGATGGCCACAGACAAGGTAATTACACAGACAGATTTTACTATTAGTAATGTTTTGACAATCTATAATGCACATAGACGGTTTCCGTAAATCACTCTCTCTTTCCGAGGAAATGCTGGGTGACTCGACCACTAAATAGTAATATCAAAATAACTACAAAGATAAAGCGATATATTTAGCGAAAATGGACACAAACAAGTGTGGGTAATGTAGATTCATCCACATTAATATGAGACTCGTTTATAACCAAAAGCAAACTTCACAGGGTATCTTTAATGTTCATTTAGCTGATTGAATTTTACATTCGTGCTCACTCATCTGCAAAACAGATTTCCACTGTGAGTATTAAGAAATCTGATGTGATGTTTCTGCCTAACAGGAAGTGAAATGATCATCTGGACCTGGATACAAACGCCGTTGTTGAGGCAGGTGAGTCACTTCATTTCCTTCTTTGCTTCCTCCCTCCACTCTCTCTGTCTGTCTCTCTCTGTTGATTCATGTCTTTGTGAATGAGTCTGAGCTGTAACTAACACACAGACTGTGACAAATGCCGGCAGCCATCTCAGCCTCCTCACTCCCAAATGCATTCATTTACATAACTACTCTCTCATACACATACGCATGTGCACGCACACATACCATTGAAATTCTGATTAAAATACATGCATGCACCACACTAACATAGAGGCGACAGATTCCAAACACAGTGTGAAAAAATGGCAGCATGTTTATATGGTCTGTATTAAAGCAGCTCAATCACAGATGATGTAAGGTTTGGAGTGGTGGTGGTTTCATATTCCTGACAGAGCGTATCAGTCAATGTGATGGATTTTTTATTGATATACACAGGGGGCAACAGCCACACAAAGTGGGCTAACAGTCGTCTGTTTAAACTAATGTTAGGTTGTTGTTCGTGGGGCTTTTCACATCATTATCAGCTACAGTCGTCAATGCTCAGACTTTTTAAATACAACACTGTCACCAAGCGCACCAGTTTGAATTACTGCTGGACTGCATTAGAGGGCTGCATTGGGATTGGGTCCCACAAATCCTGTGGGAGCAGGCGGGAACAGGCAACTAAAAAAAAAACACTGCGGGAGTGACAGGATGATGGTGTGTAATTGCAAATTTGACTTCACCAATGCCCCACCTTCTCTTCTCTCTTATAACTGCAAATTTGATGCCCCACCTTCTAGAAATCTCTTGTAACTGCAAATTTGATTTTACCAATGCCCCATCTCTTCTCTCTCCAAGACCCCTTTGTCTTTTTACCATTTGCAATTTACACTGTCTAGACCTCTTAACCTCTTATCCATAGATAACTCCAGGTGTGAAACACACCCCAGGGTGGCGGCTCCGATATTGCCAACCAGACAAAGGGGTGTGAAATTCATCCTAGGGGCGTTCCCCATCTATAAATGTTTAGCTTTCCCCATGTCCGGGGTCTTTCCTTTACCATTACCGCTCGGGTGAGGACTGACCTTTCCTTGCAAGGAAATAAAAACTTGTCGGCCGGCAGAAGTCTCTATTTCATTATTCACCAACAGCGAACGGCAAAAAAACTTCCACAACAGGTGTCAACATATATAGTAGAAAAAAAGCTAAAACAAGGTCTCTACAATAGAAAGAATCCCTGACCAGTGCTTTAAAAGACATGCAGGCCAAGGAAACAAAACAAACAACCCCATAATAGCCTATAAAATGACATGATTTCTCCTGCTTTGTTCAGGTTTCCATTATTATTTTTTTGCAGATGTTAAAGTCATACAACAGCCTATACTGTCAGATATTATGCAAGGCAATTGGCAAGGCAAGGCAATTTTATTTGTATAGCCCGTTTTTACAAACAGTTTGTCTCAAAGGGCTTTACACAGCATTATGACAACATCCTCTGCCCTAGACCCTCACATCGACTGAGGAAAAACTCCCAAGAAAACCCTTTTAACAGGGAAAAATGGAGAAACCTCAGGGTGAGCAACAGAGGAGGGATCCCTCACCCAGGACGGGTGCAATAGATGTTGTATACAGACAAGAAAACAATTTACAACATGGAATATGGAAAACATGGAAATGGAATCAGTCAGTTAACGAAGAATGATGAAGGAAGCTCCTGGTGGGCAGGGAGGGAAGGCCAGCTTAATGGGACTACTGGACGGCAGACAGGGTCATGAACAGGGAGTGCAGAGCGGTCTAACAGCAGGAGAAAGGAGGTGATGGAGGCGGCGGTTGGTCGGTTGGTGCAGGGGGATGGAGCTCTGAAGAGATCTGTGGAAATACAGAAAGTGCGAGGAACCAAGGCCAGACTACAAAGTGCAACAGTTAATGACAGTTCAAAATGTGTGAAGGGAGAGGAGAGGAGAGGAAGGATAGGGCTCCATGTAGCCTGATGTGTCCCCCAGCAGTTTAAGTCTATAACAGTGTAGCTATAAAATGGGTCAGGACTACCTGAGCCAGCCCTAACTAAAGCTCTCTCATAGAGGAAGGTCTTAAGCCTAGACTTAAATGTAGAAAGAGTGTCTGCCATGGAGAGAGCTGGTTCCATAATAGAGGAGCCCTCTAACTAAAGGCTCTACCTCCCAGTCTGTTTTTAGAGGTACTGGGGGTCACTAACAGACCTGCATTCTGGGAGCGAAGTGCTCTGGTAGGACAGTATGGAATAATGAGGTCTTTCAGATAAGATGGAGCTTTGTCATTAACAGCCTTGTAAGTAAGTAGAAGGATCTTGAAGTCTATTCTATATCCTACAGAAAGCCAATGGAGAGAAGCTAGAATGGGAGAGATGTGCTCTCTCTTACTAACTCTTGTCAATACCCTCGCTGCTGCGTTCTGGACCAGCTGGAGACTCTTTAGAGAGTTTTTTGGACATCCTGACAAGAGAGAGTTACAGTAGTCTAGCCTAGAAGTAATAAATGCATGGACCAGTTTCTCAGCATCACTCTGAGAGAGAATATTCCTGATCTTAGCTATATTGCGCAGGTGAAAGAAGGCAGTCCTAGTCACATGCTTTATGTGGGAGCTGAACGAAAGATCCTGGTCAAAAATGACTCCAAGGTTCCTCGCTGTTGGACCAGAGTTCAGGGTGATGCCATCCAGAGTAGCAATCTGATGTGAGAATGTGTCCCTGAGATGCTTAGGTCCAAACACAATAACCTCTGTTTTGTCAGAGTTAAGTAGTAGGAAGTTAGAAGACATCCAGGATTTGATGTCTTTCAAGCAATCTTGCAGATTGATGAGGCGGCTTCTATCATCTGGCTCTATCGATAAGTAGAGCTGAGTATCATCAGCATAACAATGGAAATTGATGGAGTCCTTCTGGATTATATCCCCTAATGGAAGCATGTAAAGCATGAAGAGAACTGGCCCTAAAACTGAACCCTGTGGCACACCACACGTAACTCTACTGTACTCTGAATGGTCATTATTGACATTAAAGAATTGAAATCTGTCAGATAGGTATGAGTCAAACCATTTTAGAGCAGATCCTTTAATTCCTATTTTGTGTTCTAGTCTCTGCAGCAACATGCTGTGATCGATGGTATCAAATGCAGCACTGAGGTCCAGAAGTACAAGTACAAAGACAAGGCCTCTGTCGGAAGATATAAGAAGATCATTGGAGACTTTGACCAGTGCTGTTTCAGTGCTGTGGTGTTCTCTAAATCCAGATTGGAAAGCTTCAAAAAGCTTGTTACTGTGCAGATGTTCATGTAGCTGCACTCGGACAACCTTCTCAAGGATCTTGGAGATGTACGGAAGGTTGGATAGAGGCCTATAGTTGGCTAATGCATCTGGATCAAGAGAGGGTTTTTTAAGTAGAGGATTGATGACAACCACCTTAAAGGCCTGTGGCATGTAGCCTGTGACTAAGGAAAGGTTGATCTGGTTCAGTATAGCAGCGTTAACTAAGGGGAAGACATCCTTTAGCAGTCTTGTTGGGATTGGGTCAAGCAGACATGTAGCTGATTTGGAGGAGGTGATTGCAGAAGTTAAGTCTGACAGGTCGATGGGGGCGAAGCTGTTCAAGTATGCACCAAGTCTGGGAGGTGCTTCCATAGGGACTGTGATCTGTGGTCCCCTACTGCTGATCCTTGTTCTGATATTTACGATCTTTTCAGTAAAGAAAGTTAGGAAATTGTTGCTGCTGAGATTCAGAGGGATGCATGGCTCAACAGCACTGTGGTTCTCAGTCAGCCTGGCCACAGTGTTAAAAAGGAACCTGGGATTGTTTTTATTCTCTTCGATTAAAGGTGAAAAGTATGTACTCCTGGTGCTGTGAAGCTCTTTTTTATATATTAATAAACTATCTTTCCAGGCTCGACAGTCTTCCTTGCGTTGGCTGGAATGTGTTTTCCTTTCCAGCTGTCTGGTCTTCTGCTTCAAGATGCGCAAGTTTGAATTGTACCAGGGAGCTATTCTCTTCTGGTTGATGACTTTCTTTCTCAGAGGGGCTACAGCATCAAGTGTTCCAAGGAGTGTTGCTGCAGTGCTGTCTACAAGATAATCTACCTGCAAGGGAGTAAAATCAGCATAGCTGCCCATCGTATTACCAGAAGGTGTGGCAGCAAGCTCTGCTGGAATGAGCTCTTTAAATCTAGAAACAGCAGTGTCAGATAAACATCTACTGTAGTGGGATTTTTCCCAGGTAAAGTGTAATTTGTTAAAGTAAATCCAAAGGTTATTAAAAAATGGTCAGACAAGACCGGGTTCTGAGGAAAAACTGTGATGTGATCCACTTCAATTCCATAAGTAAGCACCAGATCAAGGATATAATTAAAAGAGTGAGTGGGTTCATGTACCCTCTGGGAGAAGCCAATTGAATCTAAAAGTGACTTGAATGCTGAGGCCAGACAGTCATCATTGACGTCCATGTGAACATTGAAGTCACCCACTATAATGACTTTGTCTGAGTTCATTGCTAAAATTGACAGAAAGTCAGGGAATTCTTCTAAGAACTCAGAGTAAGGTGCAGGAGAACGATACACCACATGTACCATTATCATTAAAGGAGGCAGAGGAATAACTAAACATCAGGAACACGAAGCAGGAGAGAGAAGGAGAAGTGGAGGGAGAAGCAGAGGGAGAGAGAGAAGCCATAGCTATGCTAGGTAAGTTTGCGTTTCTAGGACAGGTACATTGAGTGGAGGAGTACAGATAGGGTCCTGTGATAGACCTGAGTGACAGAGACTTGTGTAATGAACTAAGCGTAGTGTGCAGTGGTGCTTAAAGTGATGAAGTTAGCAGCAAGCTAGACGGAGGACTGAGAGAGAGTCTAACCATGGATGTATTATATGAACTGGATGCCGGATTGAAAATGGCCACCATTGATTTCAGTTGAAATTGCTCGCCTGGCGAATACGCCGAAAAAGTTTCTGGCTTCCGGGTTTACTTCCGCGTTATGGGCCCACTGAATATGCGCAGTAGAGTCACCCCCCATGATGCTTTGGGCCCCTCCCATCATGCCTCTGGGCAATGAGAACGCGCAATCGGCGTTCTGGTTTTGGTGCTGCGCGTTCATGAATGCTATAATAGCGGATTTAAAGAACGAGTTTGAAGTGTTTTACAAGACTCACACGGGCTTGAAAACAAAGATAATGGTTGAAAAAGTAAGAGTGTGATTGTAGGTTGATTATGATCGTTGATATGATCGTTAACTCGTTCTGATTATTATTATTTATTTATCTACGATGTTACACTGAAAACAAGTTGATTCGAACCTGTAGAGCTTAAATCACAATGGGCAATAAATGACAATCAACCGTCTTTTGTGCATTTTTAATGAGAAATTAATGTTAAACATGACAGATTAGCTCAGAACACCTCATTATGTTATCATGAGGGCTTTACACTCTTACCTTTTAATATTGAAGAGTATATTTACCCTACACATAAATTCTTTGCTGCACAGATCTACAGTTGTATCTACAGGATGCTGGTGGTGGTGTTATAAACTCAGCCACATTTGGTTTGTTTTTGTAAGCCATACTGTGTGTTTAAGGAAAATTACAGCTCTTTGAATTTCATTTACTTACAGTCAGAAAAAAGCATCTTCCTTGTCTTTACTGCGTGTGTTTATAGCTAGTTTCATCATCATCATTAAGCCTTCAGGTGGCTGTGACTCTTTGTTATTAAACAGTTTAACCGTATTTCACAGTATTTCCACAACACGTAGGACGTCAGTGTCCACTCATGCAGCTGCTACACAACCAGGTATTTCGGTATATACATGAATGCCTCAGACACTGCTGCAGATATTGGATTTTGGGGGGAAAAAGTCACAAGCATGTTTTTCAAACAATTTAATAATGAATGTAAGTGAACATTTAGCGTAGCATACTGTACACTGAACACACACTGACGACCTGCTGAGGAGGAGAGACGATGGTGAGGACGTCCAGGACGGTCCTTCTCCTCAGGCCCGGGTGAAAGACAGGGAGCAGGCTGCACTATCTCAGGCCACAAACACCGACCCATGGAGGCCAAGTCTCAGTTTACATTTTACCACCGAGGAATATTAAGCCGTAAAATAAATTAACGTGGATGTTGTGAACCGAGGAACAGGTGTTCAACATCAGCCGCGATGAGACACTGCTAACACACATAAACACACAGCATGACTTACCAAGTTAAAATTGTTGAAAAATGTAGGGTGGGTTAGTGAGTCAACAGTTTAACGAGTTTAACAGGAGCAGTCGTGTAAAACCAGCCGATGTCACATTAGTAAATCCAGTTATTACGATACGATCTTATCAATTAAAACGTTACGTTTAAGAATACGAGCTGACAAGAGACTGACAACAGACATTAAACATCATAAAGTTAAATTAACTCCATGTGTCCAAATGAAAACTCATCTCTGAGTCGTTTTTTCACTTTTCTGACTGAGTTTTGTGCCGAACAGAGTCCTTGTTAAGTCTCAGCCATCCTCGTTCCCGCTTTGGGAGTGCCCGCGTACAGCTGTGACGTCACCATGGGAAACGAGACTTTTCTGGGGCTTTTCTGGCCTTTTGAAAACTTTTTGATGGATGAAAGTCCATGACTTAAAAATATTCAATAGAAAGATTAGTAATTAACAGTGGTTACATCTGGAGGTGTCCTGTGAACAGTTTGACAGCCGTCTCTTTTACTATTGCGGTCTATGGGAAAAATACTTTTTGGGCCCATGGGGATTTTTTGTTGCAATACCACGAGTGGCAACTGGGAAAAATCGGCGTGTCAGGTGAGGGGCGGTGCCGTATCCAGTTCTTATAATAGATCCATGAGTCTAACTCAACAGGCACAACACCACAGGAAATGACGTAATGACGCAATACGCACACCGTTAGCAGGAAGGTGAGGGTAAGATGCAATGATTACGATTGCAATACCACTTTATTGTCAGTTCAGGCTTAAATTCTTTTTGCATCCCTGATTGGCTCATTTAAGAAGAGGACAAACATAACATTCGACAAACATTGTAGAATATACAACAAGAAATGACAAAGACCTATACAAAAAGACAGATATAGCATGTCACACCCCCATTGACATACTGTTATGAATAAGTTATAATTTGACACTATATTTAAGCTATGATTTAACACTATATGCACTATTTAGTAATGTTACGATTAACTGTGATTTGACATCATGTATGCACTGTTCTGTTACAATTAGATGATCTGACACTGTGTGTGCTCTGTCTTGAGCTTGAACTCACATAAACTGATGAGTGTCCTTACGACACCAGATAGCGATGACTCTCATCTGATAAGCAAGGACAAGATGTAACTGTAGTGTCTTCTCTCTCTGTCAGCTAGGTCTGTTACAATAGATACACGCCTGACTCACAGCAGATTCACACACATATTTAACACATATTCTGTGCACATATCATAAACCAAGAGTGGACAGCATCATCTGACTCATCACACTCTATCATAAAGTCCAACCTCTGCACTGGGCAGGACCAGCCCAAGAAGATAACTTAATAAATGTGAACTGTTTTCTCAAAGCTGTGTTCGTTTTGGTTGAGATCCTGACTGAGCTCCGTCACTACGCACCCAGCGCTGCTGTACTTTACCTGTGACCTGAATAAATTCTTCGTCTGTGAACTGAAGATTTCTCCGGTTTGTTCTTGGGCTTCCAATAAAAGAATCGATTCTAACAATACCACATTGTACATGGATATGTTCAGTGGTAGCAGCTAAATCTGGTGGTGTAGGGCACGCCCATTTATGGATTTTTTTTCTCTCACACAATTGGAAAACCTACTTTTTAAAATATCTGCTAGGCTTTGAGTCCAGTTGGCACAGACCTTGGCTGATAGGATAGGATCTATTGATTATGCTGAAAAAAACTTATCAAAGTTTGCTACCAAAAATTTGCTGTTACAGTGGAACTGCAGGCAAAATAAGTTCAAATGAAATACAACTTCAGTTCCGAGTTCTCAATGGTAAAGGGGACATATTATGGAAATATCACTTTTTGAAGGCTCTTTAACATATATTTGGGTGTTTGTCTTGCCTTCTGTCCCCCAAATGTGAGAATTGACAAAAAAAAAAATGTAATTTGCAAGTTACAGGTTACAAGTTGAAATCCATGTGGTTTTTCAAGCTGTCCCCTCAGTTGTATGACAATGATGTCATTAGTTTTCCAGTTTGCCACCCCTACTGGTACTGGTAGAAGGGATGGGGTGGGGCTATCAGTGGTTCATTTGCATTTAAAGGGACGGGCACTGAAACCAGCTGTTCTGAACAGGGCTGTTTGAGCGGATGAAAAGAGCTTTGATGTTTGATCCTCGGGGTACTCTGACTGAAGCATGTCACAGACATGTCTTTAAGACACATGGGAACTATTTTAATTTGTGAAAACGGGGCATAATATGTCTCCTTGAATATACAAAATTTGGTGCCACAATCCACTAGGGGGTGCCATTAATACAGACAGTTTCTATATCTTTTTACAGGACTTTAACAGGAAGAAATCTCCAACAGAACCATGCTCAGAGTGGGAGGGGCTGTCTGCCTTGACCAGTTGGGTTTGAGAGGAGAATGAGGGGGTGAGCACCTTTAAGGACTCATATAATCTTAATGCATCTCATCTGCTGAAATGGGCAATTGCTTTCAAGGTCATAGCGTATGGTGTCTGATTGTGTGTCAGTAGCCATGTTTCCAGTTTTGTGCCTGAACGCGTTCAATGAACAATCATTCATGAACTCATGCATATTTTGGGCGAATGTGAACTGAACGTACTGTATTTCCCCTTGATGAACGTTATTGTGAATGCGTTCATTCTGGTGTTTGTGAACGGCACTCTCTCACGGTATAACTTCGTTCAAGAGTGTGCCAGATTTCCATCCCACGTTCCAGGCGAAAAGCCAGCTAAAACACATCATAAACACACCTCAATATCTAGCAGAAAACCACCTAATCTGCCAACACCAGTGTCATGTCTATACTGCTGTTTCTCTCTCTTCAGCCTGGTGTTTAGCTGCACTTTGTATAAAAAGAGTTCAACGTGAAGATCTAACCTCCATCTGAGAGCCGATCAGCTGAGCCAGAGCACAGTGGATGTGGCGCTGCACAAACTGTAGCAGTATGTGCGCGTTTTAAAAAGGCAAGAAAAAAACATTGTCCTCTCAATCGCTGATAGACGATTGGGTTGCTGATTGGCACAACTGTCACAGATGTTTAATAGAGCATTTTGATCTAATCAGATAATGGTTATTAATCGATAACGAGCGTCAGTTATCAGTCAGGAAAAACTTCAAAATGTGCATCTTAACCCTAACCCTAGTGCGTATCCAATTGACACCAAATTCAGCACTGCATGTCCTAGAGTCCTACATCTGACAAGTGTCACATCCATCAGATGAATGGTTGTGTAAACTATATGGGCTGTGGCAATAATTTTGAAAAATAATAGCTTGCAGCTACATATTGAAAAAAAAGAACTATAAACAAGTTAATTTTTGAAACTGTGAACTTAGTTCAAAATTTTGAATTATGAACTATGAACTGAACTGAAATTTGTGAACTGAACTTTGAACTAGTTCATGTAGAAAGTGAACTTTCCCAACACTGCACGTTTCCAGTGTGGGAGTTCCTGGTAAAGAGAGGGGGGTAGGAACTTTACAGGAGCCATCCTCTCACTCGGCCCTCCTGGCCGCTGTGCCTCCACTGCAGAGCAGGATCCGCTGGACTCATGAGGCGACGTGATCACTGTGCAACACTTGTGTGAGAGTGACTGTGACTTATTCTCTTTTTTTTGGCCGTGGAGATGCTTTTTAAAAAAAAATAAAGCTGGGTTTTGTAAATGCCGCATATTTTGGGGTTTTCTCTTGGCATCACATCCTGCTCTGAGTATGCCAATCAGCACAGAGCCACTGTGCTAAGCCACTCCCCGGGGTCCTTTGGGGTGCGGTTCCTGCAGTGGAGACAATGGAGACAGTGGACAACCAATGGCCACGACCCCGTGAAATTACCCCAAAGCTCCTGCAGTGGAAACGCCCTCAGTCTCTCACGTTTTGTTGCTGAATTTCAGAGCTCCTTTTAATAAACTGATCTCAGCTCAGGGAGAAACTCATCCTCCCTTAAATGTAATTTACAGCTGAGAATGATGTCTCAAACAGCATCAGTGCCTCGTTACCTCCCCTGCTAATGGAGATGCTTGCTGCCATTTTCCACTGAGCCAGCTAATAGAAGTTATTACTCCTTTTGCCCCAGCTCAGGCATTTAGTGCTGTAGTTCATCACGTGTCATTAATCGGTCCCGAGTGTGGTGCATTCACTGCTCCAGCAGGCTGCAGGGTGAAGACATCAACACTGTTTGATGAGTTTATTGGCCTCAGACATCTCAGAGACAAACAGAGTTTAGCAAAATTTACAGAAATACACAACAGACTTTTCACTAAACTCCTCCCACTACAAGTGATTGACCAATCACAGCCCACTAAGTGTAACCAGAGTTGTCAGACCTGTAGTGGCCCTTTTCCACTAGCACTACCTGGCTTGACTTGACTCTATGGATAGTACCTGGTTCTTTTTTGGTATCACCTCTGGCAAGGTTCCAAGCAAGCTGAGTTGATGCAATAATGTGGCACCATTGGCCAGAGAGTGACGTCACTGGAAGAGTCATGATCACATCGTCCGACACAAGAATCAAGCGCGCTATTTTTAAAAACACACAGTCAACAGTGTCCACTGGTCTGTACTGTAACTGTGTGATAACCTGTGTGTGACTAAAAGCACAGACCGCACACAAAGCACACCATCACCTCTATGTCCTCCATTGCTTATGTCTTATGTGTTTGTGTCACGTATAAAAGGCTGTCACAGCAGTTTGAGGAGGTACTATGAAGTATTAAATTTTAATGGAAAATGAACAAAACCAAGCAGAGCTGAGTCGAGTAGAGCTGAGTAGTGCTATAAAGGGCTTGGATGAGGGTATAGGGCAGGCATGGACAAACTATTCCACAAAGGGCCGGTGTGGCTGCAGGTTTTCGTTCCAACCAAGCAGCAGCACACCAGACTTGAGTCATTCAATCAACTGATCCCAGTCTTCAGACAACTGATTGGTCAAACTGTGTGCTCTTGGTTGGCTAACAAAAACCTGCAGCCACACGGCCCTTTGAGGAATAGTTTGCCAATGCCTGGTGTACACTAGGAGCATGGTATTTACTGAGCTGTCTTGTGTTGGTGAACCCATCTCTTTTGGTTTCTGGTTGTTTTAACCAGAAATCCAAAAATAGATTAGGTTAGTCAGTGTGGGTCCACTGACACCACATAACCATACATGTAATCTTTTTTGCACCTGAGGTGTCCATTTAACCACTAGGTCCCAAACTGTGGGATGGAGCTGTGAGAATAAGCCTCTGTGTGAAAAGCATCAGTATTTTTGTGTGTGACTGTGTCAGTGTTAAAGGTATACTTACTGTGTCTCTGGTTTAACAGCACCATGGACAGGTGACAGGCGTTTTCAGTAAGTGTGTTCATCACCTGGGTGTCATGGCGATAATTATCCAGGACTACGCAATAAATTTTTTTTTGGTCAGTGTTAAAGAGGTCAGTGAGTGGAGATATGATGAAAGGAGAGGTGATAAGAAATGAAACCCTGTTTAAAAAAACCTGAACAAACTTTACTTTTGGACTTTTATTTCTTATGAGCACTGTACACTTTTTCTTTTTTATGCCTCTGAAAATGATTCAAATGAAACAACCTGTGCCCCCTCTGTAATAAAGCTAACTAATTACACCTGCAGTAATCCACTGGTTTCCATTTGGTCACAAAGGAGAAGATATTCATTCATTATATTAAATGAATTTCCCTTTTGCATCAATAAAGTATTTTCTATTCCATTCTATAGCACAAGCTTATGAGAGAATTCAGTCAGACAACTCACGATTAAAACGTTTATTACAGCTTCATCATGCATTTGAGTTTGGCATTGAGGCTCCAACCACTCCCTGAGAATAGGATTTCATGAAAGTATATGGGAGTGATGAGGGAATATCTTAACCCTGAGCCTACAGGTGGATGCTGGGGTGGTGGTGGGGCTGAAATGGAGTAGGCTGTGCAATGCTGCTGTGTCATAGACAGGCAAAAAGGATGATGGGTAAGTCACCCATCTTAAATAGACCGCCAAATTGGGAAGGTGTATATGAGTGCATGAGATTTGCCATGTGAGTGACGCAGTGCAGCTCGAGTTGGCTGCCTGAACTAGCTTTCAGGCTTCGCTTTGTTTTGAAAAGCTGATATTATGCGCTCATTCCGTCTTGAGCTCTTTTCCAACATTTTAGCCGAGTCCCTGACCTTCATCATGAAAATCTAAATTATTTTCCGTGCTACACGTTGAAAACAAATCAAACTGTCAGAAGCTATTTTTAGTGGGAACATCTGTGGCTTCATTAAAAACATCTTGTTAGTATATTGATATTGGGTGGTGTTGTATTTCCCTCCACACACATCTGCTGTTACAAATGAATGAAGCACTATAATAGATCTTGGTTCAAGGTGTCTGCTCCATCACTGTGACAATGAAATACAACAGTAAATTCAATGTGTCTGAATTCTTTCATTATCCTAAGAGCCAGGGTGGAGGCTGGAGGATTGCATATAGACCATAGGGACAAGTCCACACCAATATTTTAGTGAACTCTTTCACAGTCATTCTAGCTACTTCTGATCTGAGTACATTGCAGTGGCTGGTGTTATTTAACCATATAAGCTAGCCAGGGTAACCACAGCTTAGGCAGCAGGAGACCAAACCTATGCCTTTATGTAACAAAACAAAACTCCCTTTACCCTACAATATATTTTCTTTCGTCTGTAGGTGATGTGTAACAGCATGACACTGTTGGTTTGTGGGATTCCAGACTATGACTTTTTCAACAAGCTGATTTCTTGGAGAAAGAGCCTTACCCCCATCAGCCGCCTCCTCTCTCTCTCTCTCTCTCTCTCTCCTCTTGTTTTTTGGGAGAAGGTTAAGAGGAGTCTCAGGTGGCAGGTCACATTCCAATTATACACTGGATCAGAGAGGAACAGGAAAAGCAGCCACAGGCACAGGAATAGGAGGAAAAAAAAAAATCAAAGCCAGGGCAGAGACAATTGGAAGATGCATGGGTGAAGGAGTGTGGGTGGAATCTATCTATCTATCTATCTATCTATGTGACCAGCTAGTATGGGTGGAATATATCTACGATCTGTCGATTGATCTATCTATCTATCTATCTATCTATCTATCTATCTATCTGACCAGCTGTCATCACCAGCTGAAAAACTCCCAAGAAAACCCTTTTAACAGGGAAAAATGGAGAAACCTCAGGGTGAGCAACAGAGGAGCGATCCCTCACCCAGGACAGGCAGACATGTAAATAGATGTTGTATATGTGGCACCCCTGAGAGGGTATGGTCACATTAATATTATGTTATGGAAAATTATGTGCTAATGGGACACTTTTCTTTAATGTATTTATTTTTATTTAAAACAAAAACAGAAAAAAACATATAGAAAAGGGTTATTTTATTTTAAAAGCGGTGGGGCGGAACGTTGTGGTTGCTCCAGGTGTTCGGGGGTACGGTAATAGAGCGCCACCTTCCGCTGCTCCCTCAGACACATTCTGGAGGAACACAGAGAAGCCTCGTGTCTTCTTTACTCCGCTCTTCACCTGTTTTTACAGGTCGGTAACGGTGTGAGCACCGGTAAATATTGTTTTGTGTTGTTGCCTATTAACCGTGCTAATGTAAACAAGAGAGTTTAAGATGATTCGGCCGAGTTAGTTACAGATAAATACGAGTTGGTGACGGGAGAAGTTTCCCGCACGGCCGCCATTACAGCCGAGCTCGTTGTGGGTTAGCGCTCGTTAAAGAGAGCTGGTACGCTGTACATACTCTGAAACTCACGGGTTAATATGTGTACCTTTCTGGGTAACATGTATTTTTGTTATGTTGTTTTGTTAATATTTACTGTTTATATTAAAAGTGACTGAGCTGTTAAGCTGATGTGGCACGGGCATTTGGCGGTTCTGTGGAGCTAGCAGATGCACTTGAATGGTGGTCCAGCATATTGGATTTTCTTAATGCACTTTGAATAGTGATTTCTATCAGCGAATTACTGATTAAGACAACATGTAACATATGTACTGATATGGTTTATTTAATATAACTTCTATGTGTGAAAAGAAATGTGATGATTAGAGAAACTGGAAAAGGTTAAAGGGAAAATGTTTCACTTGAGTTGTGGATAAATGTAAGTAATGTTAACAAGGAGCCAGTGAATGATAGGAAGACTTATGTCTCGTGTTTACAGAGCTTTTATTTTGTGGAAAATAAATCAGACTCAGACACATTCTGGAGGAACACAGAGAAGCCTCGTGTCTTCCTTACTCCGCTCTTCACCTGCTTTTACAGGTAACCTTATTTGTCTCCGCGGTCCCCGTCCACGGGACCCGTAACATATACAGACAAGAAGACAATTTACAACATGGAATATGGAAAACATCGAAATGCAATCAGTCAGTTAACGAAAAATGATGAAGGAAGCTCCTGGTGGGCAGGGAGGGAAGGCCAGCTTAATGAGACTAGTGGACAGCAGACAGGGTGGCAGGGAGTGCAGACCGGTTTAACAGCAGGAGAAAGGAGGTGATGGAGGCGGCGGTTGGTCGGTTGGTGCAGGGGGATGGAGCTCTGAAGAGATCTGTGGAAATACAGAGAGAGTGCAAGACACCAAGGCCAGACTACAAAGTGCAACAAATGATGACAGTTCAAAATGTGTGAGAGGAGAGGAGAGGAGAAGAGAGGAGAGGAGGGATAGGGCTCCATGTAGCCTGATGTGTCCCCCAGCAGTTTAAGTCTATAGCAGTGTAGCTCTAAAATGGATCAGGACTACCTGAGCCAGCCCTAACTAAAAGCTCTGTCATAGAGGAAGGTCTTAAACCTGGACTTAAATGTAGAAAGAGTGTCTGCCTCTCTGACCCATGGAGAGAGCTGGTTCCATAATAGAGGAGCCCGGTAACTAAAGGCTCTACCTCCCAGTCTGTTTTTAGAGATACTGGGGGTCACTAACAGACCTGCATTCTGGGAGTGAAGTGCTCTGGTAGGACAGTATGGAATAATGAGGTCTTTCAGATAAGATGGAGCTTTGTCATTAACAGCCTTGTAAGTAAGTAGAAGGATCTTGAAGTCTATTCTATATCCTACAGGAAGCCAATGGAGAGAAGCTAGAATGGGATAGATGTGCTCTCTCTCACTAACTCGTGTCAGTACCCTTGCTGCAGCATTCTGGACCAGCTGGAGACTCTTTAGAGAGTTTTTTGGACATCCTGACAAGAGAGAGTTACAGTAGTCCAGCCTAGAAGTAATAAATGCGTGGACCAGTTTCTCAGCATCACTCTGAGAGAGAATATTCCTGATCTTAGCCATACTGCGCAGGTGAAAGAAGGCAGTCCTGGTCACATGCTTTATGTGAGAGCTGAACGAAAGATCCTGGTCAAAAATGACTCCAAGGTTCCTTGCGGTTGGATCAGAGCTCAGGGTGATGCCATCCAGAGTAGCAATCTGATGTGAGAATGTGTCCCTGAGATGCTTAGGTCCAAGTAGGAAGTCAGAAGACATCCAGGATTTGATGTCTTTCAAGCAATCTTGCAGATTGATGAGGCGGCTTCTATCATCTGTGTCTATCAATAAGTAGAGCTGAGTATCATCAGCATAACAATGGAAATTGATGGAGTGCTTCCGGATTATATCCCCTAATGGAAGCATGTAAAGAGTGAAGAGAACTGGCCCTAAAACTGACCCCTGTGGCACACCATATGTAACTCGTAGTCAGAATGGTCATTATTAACATTAACGAATTGAAACCTGTCAGATAAGTATGAGTCAAACCATTTTAGAGCAGATCCTTTAATCCCAATTTCATGTTCTAGTCTCTGCAGTAAAATGCTGTGATCGATGGTATCAAATGCAGCACTGAGGTCCAGAAGTACAAGTACAAGACCTCTGTCGGAAGATATAAGAAGATTGTTGGAGACTTTGACCAGTGCTGTTTCAGTGCTGTGGTGTTCTCTAAATCCAGATTGGAAAGCTTCAAAAAGCTTGTTACTATGTAGATGTTCATGTAGCTGCACTAGGACAACCTTCTCAAGGATCTTAGAGACGTAGGGAAGGTTGGATAGAGGCCTATAGTTGGCTAGTACATCTGGATCAAGAGAGGGTTTTTTAAGTAGAGGATTGATGACAGCCACCCTAAAGGCCTGTGGCACAGCCTGTGACTAAGGAAAGGTTGATCTGGTTCAGTATAGCAGCGTTAACTAAGGGGAAGTCATCCTTGAGCATTGTTGTGATGTATGCACCAAGTCTAGGAGGTGCTTCCGTAGGGGCTGTAATCTGTGGTCCACTACTGCCAATGCTTGTTCTGATATTTACAATCTTTTCAGTAAGGAAAGTGAGGAAATCGTTGCTGCTGAGAGTTGGAGGGATGCATGGCTCAACAGCCCTGTGGTTCTTAGTCAGCCTGGCCACAGTGTTAAAAAGGAACCTGGGATTGTTTATATTGTCTTCGATTAAAGATGAAAAGTATGTACTCCTGGCGCTGCAGAGTTCTTTTTTATATATTAATAAACTATCTTTCCAGGCTTGACGATCTTCCATTGGCTGGAATTAGAGCAACACAGCTTTTTAAATTCAGACCAAGAGTCCTTGACCTTTTTCACACGACAGGCTAATAGATGAAAAAAATACACAGGTAACAAGACAGGAACTTTGGACTTTCAAAGGGTTCAGTTGTCCAAGTTTAAACACTCCTCTTCCATCTTCTCTCCAATGGTGATGAAATTACAATAGAAGACAAAAGCAGGATCACTTGTAGGGCTTAGGTTCTCATTTTGAATCTGGTCCCACTTTGAATCTGGCTGCAAAGAATGACAGACTTCATAGTAATGTCACACTAAAATTACCAAGTGATGTGTTCTGTATGTATGTCCCTTCCATGCAGCAGACAAATTATTACCAGTATGGCAGCTGTGGAGGGTCAGGAAGCTTTTGGTTACAGCTCACCTACACTGCGGAACTGGCCCCAGATGTATAGCGGAGTAACATGGAGGCCGCTGCATCAATCTTGCTGCTGATTGGCACTTGGTTAATTCAATTAAACAGAGTGAGCTGCATTTCCCTCTGGGGAGAAAGATGTTGATGAAAATAATGAAGGCTTTGACTCAATTGGAATTACAATGTAGTGGTGTTTATGTTTGAAAGCAATTGGCTGTGTTGTTTTGGTTTTAACTTGGTCAGCGTCACACAGAGCGAGACTGACATCAGCTGATTAAAAATGCTGCAACATTATATACCATTATTCTCCTGTGTTGCCTTCTCTGCACTGGCTCCCATTAAAATCCAGAACAGAATATAAAATACATGTTCAGCTCCCAGGTTGGTTTGGGAGGCATATTTATGGGAAAACTATGTATATGTGATGGGCAAGAGATTACTTCTTCACTAATTAAATTAATGGTTAAATATTAAATACAAAATGGAAACAGAATTGATGGCACTAAAGGTAACAGGCAAAAGGTCACAGGGCTGATATCGATAGGTTTCCATCAGTTCACTAATGAGATAAACTGGCTCTCTTCACCCAGAGCTGACCCTTCCCCACTTTTCTACTCTGTTGGCCCTTTCCCACTGGCCCAAAAACCTGTTTAAACGCGCTAACAATCTGCTTTTGCAGTGGGAAAAGGTGGACCCGTGTGGACCCACATCAAATGATTCGACATGAGCATCGATGCAGGTTTTAATCAGCTTGCCTCTGCATTGACCCTGCGTTCCATCAGCGCTCGAAAATTGTTTGGCATGACCTGTGTTTCAAGTGCTATACAGGAAAAGACACTGACCTCAGCCTCAGTAGCTTCCATGCTGTTTTCCATTGTTTACTTCACTGTTGCACTGTCACCACATGTGCTGCAGTGAAGGTGAACGGACTTGCAGCTTGCCAGCTGGAGAGACCTAAGTGGGAAAGGAGCCATATGCTGATTGTTAGGTCAGCCTGCATTTAAAAAACCTGCATCGACCCGCTAATTTGTTTTATTTTAAGTATATTTTTGGGGGCTTTTTGCCTTTATTTGGTAGTATAGTTGACTGTAGCCTCTGCATATGGGGCACCTGCTCAACCCACTGAGCCACACAGATCAGATTATCTTGGGGGTGGGTGAGGGTGCATCATTGGAGTAGAGACACTCTAAGTTCACAACCCTGTGATTCACAGGTGTTAGTGGTGAGTTCAGGTGATGTGATTCACTCAAAGAACATTCCACGTGCTTTGGGTGACTTTTAAAGTCCACCAGATTGTGACAGGAGCTTCTCACAGCTGCTTAGTTCTGTGGTGTAATTTTACGCCTGTCCATTGTCCTGGGGTGAGGTTGACCATTTTTCAGGAATCCTGTGGGTAATGGGATTCCAGGGGGATAGGAGTCAATTTCACACACACAAACAAACGTAAGATAACTTGTTTTTCATAAAGGCATGTCAAACATGAATGTAATTTTCTTTATTTTAAACATAATACTAGTGTTTATGTTGTCTCCTCTCTTCTCTGCTCTGAGCAGTGAAGAATGTGTATGGATTGAGGACAGGGGTGTGTTGATGAATGATGAGCTTGGTGATCAATGACCATCAGAGCGAAGGTCAGTCACTCCTGCCATGTCCCATGGGATGAGACAAGACAGGAATAATTGTTAGGGATATATATATATATATATATATATATATATTTTTTTTTTTGGTGTGGGATTGCAGCAGTTGACAGGTGGCAGTGTGCAGTGACACAAAGGGAGAGAAAATAGCGTAGAGCGATTGTGAGGTCTGACTTTTTCGTGGACAACGGTTTTGTGATGCAATGTATTACTCTTTTGAATGCATTTTATTTTGAGAAGCAAAACGTTTTATTTTTGTGACCCCAGCCAACTAGCCGGAACTACTTTCTTCAACACCAAAACCTGCCCAGAACTCTGCTCATGGGATGCAGTAGGAGAAAAGTCACTGTTGATGCACGACACTGCTGATGGGGACGTCATACAACTTAATGTCAAAAGATCCAAACTATCCCTTTCACCTCCAGTCAGGGAAAAGATTGTCATGTCAACTTTTTACCAGAATATCTACTCTTAATCTTAAAGGTCAAATATCATATTCATCACTCTAACTCCATAAGTAGAGACTGTGACCATATCTGCTGTTCTTCTCTGGTTGGTGGAGGAAACAACCAGGAGGTTAGCCCCATTTAAAACTGCTGGGAGAGGATGAGGAGCCTAAATGAGAGTATTGCTTAGTAATGCTTCTTTTGACTGGATAGAGTTGCATCCATTAGACACATTTGCTGAAGGTGGTGTTGGTCACTGAACGTCTCATTTCACCTCCAGACTAAAAGCTTGATAATGCTCCATTTTCTCCGGCATGTGTCTGAATGTGTCTTCCATTGTCATCTGCTTATTACCTCCATATCCTCTGCACGTTGTCAAAGGACACTGATCCTCTGTATGTTGTGTCTCACCTTGAAATAAACAGAGTGGCTGCAGGCAGCTGACGACCAATGATATGTTGGCTTGTGAGCTGTAAGGCTCTGAAAATCATGAACATCAGTACAAAATACACAGTCTTGATATATGTCTGTCGTCTCAAGGCAGGTAACATAAAACAAAACTGAATTCTGGGGTATGATTAACATTTTTAGGATGAGATAACGGCTGCTTCCTAACCCTCAACAGGACATTACAGGCACTCCATTTCTGTGTTGTGTTGTGTTGTGTTGTGCTGTGGAGCACCGCTGATGGGCTGTCCTGAAACAGCGTCATACTTCATTATTCTGCAAATGGTTGATGAGCTGACAGACAAATTAATTTCCCTTTGGGGATTAATAAAGTAATTCGTATTCATATTCGTATTCGTACAAATATTTTGCTAAAGTTGACTTTTTTGAACTTGCACGGATACGCAAATTTGTGTATTTGCGTAGCAGCATTCGCGTTGTGCCAAGCCCGTCATTTGTGCTGTCGGCACAAATTCACCTGTATTCGCTTCTTTGCATTGACTTTGTATCTTGTCGTGCAAAAAATTTGCTTTACATCCAGTGTGAACACACTGTGAGACTTCACTATCGATCATTCATTCATTCATTTCCTTGTTTTAAGCTCTGTTAGGATTGTTTCGCAGCTAACGTGTTGTGATCAGGTGAAATGTTTCACATTGTGTGAATCCATTTTCTTCATGAAGTGACTTTTAGTCCCAAAGAATAAAACAGGCCTGAGGACAGGCTTATCAGCAGAGAGACTGAGAATGATGAAATGTGAAATGTCTTATCTGACCTTAAAAACCCACATCAGTTGATCTTCATTTTGACACTACATAACTAGGCTGACACTGTGTCTAGCCCCAGCACCAGGTCTCATCTGTCAGAGGAGAGTTAATATCACGTCTGAGATCTCCTGGTTTAATGAGGGGCATGTGTCCTGGTGCAGAAGTGGCCTGGGATCGCCCCCCCCCCCCCCCCCCCGGAAGGACAGGGGCCTGATAAGAGTGTTCCACTGAAAAGAGAAATCCAGATCAAGTGAAGGGGATTAAAGAGTTAGTGTGTCAGTCTAGGACACACAGCTTTGACTGACTGCAGTTATGTAATCAGCTGTCAGATGACTTCCTATGTAGATGTGTGCAGAGACGGTGTCAGTAGCATGAGTGATATTGCAGGTCAGGGTCATTGCAGCCACACTGTTGATCCTTCAACTCCAGCCACTTTCATCACATTCACTGGTCACATTTTTTATGGAAACAAAATGACCAAGGCCCACCTTCACAAAGCATTTTATCTTCCTACTCAGAGTTCTCCAAAGTCACTGTAAAAGTTTTCTCCACTTCACAAACCTTCCGAGACCAACCTCAAATAAGGGAAAGAGAAACTCTGTTGCTATGACTGACAGTTTTCACTTAATAGAACCACATTGATTGGTTTTCTGAAAGACCACTCTGTCCTTGGGTCAGTGGAAAATAGATGTGCAACATCCCACAAAAACAAATATTACAATTCAAGTGCAAATGAAATAATTGTTTAGGTGAAACAAGAGCTCTCTACATCATATACTGTAGCTATGTCATGAGGGTTTGCATCAACGATTCAATTTTACAATCAAAACTTGAATTTTCTTAAAGGTGTTCAGAAAAGAAAATTTAATTTAATCCCACTATGGGTCTTAAAATTTGTGTAATCTATCAGACAATGTAGCCCAGACTTTGTGCAAAATTCTATTTTCAAGTAAATCTGGGGTGAAAATGTTTTTTTTTTTGCATTGGATAATGCAGGCAGGTGAATTATGCATCACGTTGCTCATGATTCATCAGCCAATAATATCAATCAATCAATCAATCAATCAAACTTTATTTATTTAGCACTTTTCATACAGGGCTGCAGTGCAAAGTGCTTTCCATACACAAAGACAATAAAATATTAAAACCCACCCCTCCCGCACCCCACAATTCATGCATGACCAAAGATAAAAGTGTGTGATATGTAATGAACTGTTAAAAACCAGAGACTGAGGAAACGCTATCAATACTTAAAAAGTAAATAAAATAAATAAAATAAACATTATTACAAATAATAATGCTAAATATATATGTATATGTATATATATATATATATATATATATATATATATATATAAAATGGGAATAAAAACAAATATATAAAAACTAAGGAATAAAAACTAATCCCTAAAATAAAGTAAAAGAAATAAAATGGCATGAAATGAAAGTCAGCTAAAAGCTAGGCTAAAAAGGTAAGTTTACCCCTAAAAATATGAACACTGGGTGACACTGGCGTGCACGGGGGGGCCCAATTGTTGAAAAACGTGTGCTAAAGTGTCCCCTGGGAGCCAAAACACGCGTTAGAGTGCCCTCTTGGAAGCCAAAATGTGTACTTAAGTGCCCTCTTGGAGCCAAAATGTGTGCTAAAGTGCCCTCATGGGAGCCAAAATGTGTACTTAAGTGCCCTCTAGGAGCCAAAATGTGTGCTAAAGTGCCCTCTTGGGAGCCAAAATGCATGCTAAAGTGCCCTCTTAGGAGCCAAAACACGTGCTCAAGTGCCCTCATGGCAGCCAAAATGTGTACTTAAGTGCCCTCTAGGAGCCAAAACTTGGTAAAGTGTCCTATTGGGAGGCAAAAGCGCATGCTAAAGTGCCCTCTTCAGTGGCAAGGACACGCTATATGTGTCCTTTTTTTCCCTTTTCACCCCTGCCCTTCAAAAAGTCTGTGCACACCAGTGTTGGGCAACGTCCTCAGGTCCTCTGGCAGACTGTTCCAAAGTCTGACACAAGTCTGCTGACATACAAATACGAATTACTTTATTGATCCCCAAAGGGAAATTCATTTGTCTGTCAGCCCATCAACCATTTGCAGAAAAATGAAGGCTGAAGGTACAAAATGGATTAAACATGGATTAAAAGGTAAAGATTGCAGTTAAAAATTCAGTTTCTCTCTCTGAACCTCTTGACCAATAACTAAGACCTGAGTTTTGCTCTGCTTGAGCTGAAGAAAGTTACTTGCCATCCAAGTCTTAATATCTAAAATGCATTTAAAAAGGGAACCAATCTGTCTGAAAGTTGACACTGTGTCTCCTGATGACATCTCTTAAGGCTAGCATGTAAAGATTAAAAAGTGTAGGGCCTAAGATTGATTCCTGGGGAACACCACAGGTCATTTGATAAAATCCTGATGAGCATTCGCCAATATTAACATAAGATTTTCTGTCTGAGATATATGATTTAAACCAGTTAAAAACAGTACCAGAGATGCCAACATGGTTATGCAGTCTCTTTAAAAGAATTGTGTGGTCTACTGTATCGAAGGCTTCACTCAGGTCCAGTAACATTAAAACAGAGAGCATTCTTTTATCCATGTTAGACCTGATGTCATTTACAATTTTAACAAGAGCTGTCTCGGTACTGTGATGTTTTTTAAACATCAGACTGGCACCAGACTGGTAGGTTTCTAAAATGCTGCTGGAGTTCATAAAATGGTTTAACTGATTAAAAATCTTTCATCAGGATCCATCATCCGTTAATCAAACGTCTGAGAAAAACCAGGAAGCTTTGACAGCGAGTAGTGGTTTTTGCAGGAGTAAGTTGTTTCAAGTTGTAGTGAGCAGTTTCTTGAGTTTTGAGAGAGTTGTTACCTAGTTTGCAGTTGAAAGAGAGTGAGGGACACGTTTGGGTGAGTGAGTGTGTGGTGAGATTGTGAGTTAGCATGTGTGTAAGTGTGAGTAGTGTTAGTATGGCTGGAGGAGGACCAAGGAGGTGTTTGCTTGGGTGTCCATCCACCCAAACCACCTTGTTCAACCTCCCTTCGGATGCAGTTCAGGGATACGAGTCGGCAGGCATGAATTCTTGCACTTCAACAAGAGAGGACAGTCAGTGAGATCCAGGGTGTATGGAAGGCATTTCACACAGTCCTGCTTCTCAAACTACGGGCAACACTCGGCTGGGCTGGCGAAAGATATAATCCTGATGGATACAGTGGCCCCGACAGTGTTCACTGTTGGGGCACCTTCTTCGAAAGTACTGATAAGTTGCTAGCTAGGCTACTAACGTAGACATTTGCTCTTTTATAAACCAGTACCAGCCCAGTACCTGCCCCAAACATTGAATATCCCACCTGCTCGATAACGCCCCATTCAAATTCATTTCCCTTACTCGTGTAAACTTGTGCGGAAACTCGTGGAAGGAGGTGGGACAAACAGGACAAACAGCCATTTCTGAACACCTTTAAAATGTGTTGTTGGTGGTGTGATTGGCTGACATGCAATGAAAGCAGCAATTTTCCAGTGGTTGGTGATCTGGTCTCAGTGAGTTAGGTGTCCTCTGACTCCCACATTATGGTGCTGGTGAGTAACTTTGACAGGTGGTATGGGGAACATTACCTGTCAAAAGAGATTGTGGCCCCCATCCTGTCTAGTGTCATCAGAGGGTCTAAAATTGACACTTCTGTGTCCTATAAGTATCTGAGTATGCTAATGGAGTGATCCACGAAAAATAATTGGATTTACACTAGAATTGAGAAATTGTCCTTTGCTTGTGAAATGGAGGACTCCTCATTTCAAAAGTACTAGAAAGCAACAGCAAATAGGAATCTGTTCTCTGATAACGCTGTACATGCTGTCTCCATGTTATACTACAATCTGTTTTATCTATGATGTACCATAGATGCTTGCCATGCTACTCTTGATTTTCTTCCTACATGTGAAGAACTGAGGCAATATGAACAAAGATATTTCCACACACCAGGCCACACTGGCCATGATCCAGTAGAACAGTTCATGATGGGTATGTACAGTGCTGGGCAGGTAGAAGCTTTGCCTGGGCAGTTGAACTCATTTTGCTATGTATGGCAGCAGCAGGTGGTGTTATGGCTATGGCAGCAGCTTGGAAGGCTGAGCTGTATTAGTTATGCTGCCTGGTCCTTCATTGCAGCCCAAACTATATTCCCCAGCCGACTGAGCTGAGTGGGGCTCCTGGATGATTGCCTGGGCCCTTCCAATTTACCACTCTTCACACCTGGTCACATGAGGGGGAGGGGGACAGATTCATAATACCTATATCAAAATATCCAAGTGTGTAATGGTGCTTTTGTTCATATACTTTTAATAACACACACACATATATATATCCTCTCTACATGTAATATAGCTCATTACAGCTGTTAATACATGGTATTTAATACATGAGCAAACAAGTCCCAGAGGAGCAGAATGATCCACAGGTTTTGTTTTAAAAACCTCTCCAGCAGCACAGTGCTTTGTAGTTGATTGCCCTGCATGGGGTTTAACACTAGAGCACATTAGAGCGTGCTCCCATTCTCTGTAATGTGGGGGAGCAGAGATAGAGAGGCGTAAATACCTAGGGAATCACAGTAAAATCAGCAAAGGCATTCGTACTTCTCCAAAACCATCCAGCACGCTGCACCCCAGGGTTAACTGCTGCTCTGACCTACATACGCTACTTAAGCTCAGGAGCACTGGGGCAATTACTGAAAAGAATATTCCACTGGCACAATGCCTCAATTAGATATGTGGTTTGAACAGCTGGCTGATACTAGTGAAATTAATCAGAATGGAGGATGGAAGAAAAAGGCAAATAAGAGGGGGGAAGAGCAAAGATTAAAAAATGTGAGAAAGAAGGCTAAGATGTCATGGGAAACACTCTCGAGTGTTGTGTACTTTTAACCCCAGCTCTGCTATGCCAAAGAGTTGTCTTTCTGCACCCGTTTGATTTATCAGATAAAGGTTTTATTCATTGTTATTGTCTAAAACTATTACTCATCTGTTTTCTCATCATTTGAACCATTGATGTTTGTTTTTTGTTGTGTGTTTTTTCATCACTCATACACACTGAACCGAAGTAGGTCAAGAAGTTTGCTTCCAGAACCTTCCAGAGTCTTTGTGTATTTGCTGCCTTCCTATGAGCTGCTGTTGGGGCCTCAATTCAACCAATCACATTCAAGTTTAGACAGAGAAAAATTGAGAGTTTTGTTTAAAGGGATGGTTCAGTGTTTTTGAAGTGGGGCTGTATGAGGTCCAAATGGCCATGTATAACATCAAAAAACTCAGTATTCCAGACGGAAGAATACTGAGTGAGTTGGTTAGTTCCAGAACTTTTTTCCGACAAGCTGATGCATGTTTTACGGTGCGTTCAAACCGGACACAAAGTAAGTTTTCACCTCGCTTTACCCGCAAGTTTGACTGCGGGAGCATTTGTGTTTACTTGCTCGAATACGCAAGTACAAAAAACTCATGTTGTCATGTCTGGGTTAATAATATCTGAGGTGCACACAGCTCAGTGAATTTCACCAACTTCTCCAGGACCTGCGTCCAGATGACGGCCGCTTCCAGCGCTCACTAGGGCCCAGTTTATTACCTGTAGGATCGGTCTCTCATCAGGACATCAAATACAGGCACTCCATTTCAGCTGTGGAGCCCCTGTCCATCTGCTTCCGGTAAATGGCAGTGTGCGAAAACCAATAAATATTTACTGTATCTAACAAGTCACTGATGTCCTGGCATCTTAAGTTGCAAGCTGTCATTCGTGCCGCTGCCACAAATTCACATGTATTCGCATCTTTGTATGTAATCTCGTCACGTGAAAAATTCGCTTTGCATCCGGTGTGAATGCACCATTATTTTGAGACGACACTGGAGCCTCCTTGGAAATAGAAACATCTTTGTCCTCTCACTGGCTCCCCCTGTGTTCAGGGACCAGTCCAGTTTACGGACCAGGTAAACACAGAGGAATCTGGAAATGTGCATCAGCTCATTGTCCTTCCCATGTATGTGGACCAACTGAGTGGGCCTTTATCATAGAGGTGTTCAGAAGGGGTCAGTTCTTGTTGCTCCATTCACTGAAGACTTTTGTCAGATCCCTGTTCTCCTCTTCCTGCATGTTCCTGTTAGGTCACAGGAGCTGAGTATTTCTGGATGTTGCAAAACTCAGCCTGGCTCATCCAAGTGACAACGGACTGAGAAAGAGTGGCAGGTCTTATACAAGAGAAACACACATTTCCTTTTTGGTTATTAAAAAATCCAAATGACCTGCAGTTTTTTACAGCTTAGTATATATAAAAACTGGCAGTCATCATGATGTTTATACCTCGGTTTAGACCTTTTTTATATACAGTCTACAGTTTTGACTCACTGAGAGCAGAACATAATCACTGCTCTTCCCTGTGGACAAATGAGGCATTGCAGCTGGTTTTCACTCAGGCTGTTTAGGGGGCATTTCGTGTCAGGGCCTCATTTACTACGTCATCACAGGGGATCACATTACCCCCAAGGACTCAGCGGGGACCCATTATCAGCCATCCAAGGACCAGCCAAGGATCAGCCTAGTACCCATCACTGAAACAAGGGAACTTTTGAGTTGCTCCATCTGTATCGGCAAACCCTTCCAAACAACCCACTACTTACCTGTTGTAGCTGTGAGGTTTTTTTTCTGTCGGTTCTCTGCTGCCATGGTAACCCCCTGCCTGTTCTCACTCATCAGTCATGTCTCTGCATTAGACTCTGTGGTGTCTGTGTTGAACAATTATTTAACTGTAGTACTTTCCTAAGGGTGAAATTCCCCCAGTGGCGTTGTTGTCACCTTTGTCAAGCCATGTTCACATCAACAGTTACTGGAGTTCAGCAACAAACTTCATTCCCTTATGCAACAACATCTATCTATCTGCGACTGGTATCGTTAATGTTAGAAATAACAGCTGATTACTTGCAATTGATTGCTCTTCCTGCAGGCTTCTGAGGAGTTCATCCACCAGATGAGATGATTTATAACCTCTCATGTGGGTTCTGGGTATATACCCTAAGACCTTCTATAGTTTCTATGTGTCTAAAACAAGTCAGATGGGAGGCATCCATTTGGATCCCAACCAGATGGAAATGGAAACAAAGCCCTAAAATAATCTGGACTGTTTACTGTTACCCTGAGTGGCGAGTGATGAGGTTAGAGCCTATTAGATTACATGATTTCACAAGGTCACCAGTTGGAAAGGAATGTGTATGTAACCAATATTAAAAGATGACATAGATAGGGATGAACCAAGAATGAACCAGCACCAAGGCAATAAACAGAGACATGATTTTAGAGATAGCTCTGAGGAAGTCACCGCCCTGTCCACTATTTCCTTTGATTCATCAGGAACCACCTACCAGATAAGGACAAACATGAAAAATGAATAAGTACCAGACATCAGACATTATGGGAGTGACACCACAGATTTTAGAGAATCTCATTTCCAGGTGGGAATATTTGATTGAGTCTAGTGAACAATGTTGTCTGGCAAGAATGATTAAAATGGAATGAGCGCACACCTTGATCAAATACAGACACTCTGGACACACTCCTGTCTCCCTCTTTGTGCTTCTGGAGGAGGATCAGTGGAAGCGGTGAACAGGTGTGAGCAGGTGTGCTGAGGGGGTTTGATCTCTCCCTCTCTGGCCTCATTCATCTCTTTCTGTCACATCCAGCTGTGGCTCTGTATTGCTGCCTCATTGTCATTCTGGAGAGATGTCTGTCCTCCAAACTTATATGTAGAGGAGTTGGGCTCTTACTCTGATTATACACATCGGTCAGGAAGAGGAACCACAGCCAGCCCCAGCTCAGAAATCATCTGCTTGTAGCAGGTGACAGGAAGAATCATCACATGCTGAGATTAAATCTGATGTGAGAAGTTTATGAATGATGGAAATGCTGTTATTTTTAGACTTACTTTTTTTCTTTATTTCAAAAATGTTTTTTTTGTCCTGGGCATTATTTCATTGTTGTCAGTCTTGTGTGCTAGTGCTGCAGAGATCTGGGTGGACATTGCTACAGAAACAAAATGCAGCTGTTATTGTTTATGTGTGGCTCAGTGGCCACAGTCTCATTCTGTACGTTTGATTGTTCTGAACTAGTGTCATTCTTCACCTTTCTGCTACTGCAGATGTCTGTCAAACAAGCAGCAGGAGGTTTGCAACTTTTTGGTAAAAGCAAAAAAGAGTGCAGAGAATAAGAGAGTAGTTCTGTGATGATAGCCAAAGACCTGATGTGACCATTTTTATTTGTCATTCATACAGCATAGAGTAAAAGTATAATCTGATGGAAGACGATTCTCTGCTTGTATATTATAGCTAAATATGGCCATGTTAGTTGTAGGTTAAGTATATGTATAAGTATTTTGATACAAACAAACCAAGCCAAACCATTTAAATTTCCCCACTGGGCATATATTCAGCAGGTACAGTGAGGTACCTGTTCTCATTGGCTCATACATCTCGTTGGGTCTCAGTCTATTCCAAATGGAGGACCAAATGGCTTCTTTTGCCATTGAACACAGTCTACCAGCATCCTGGCCCAGGACCCTTGATCTTGTTCATCTTCTTCATTTATGTAATAATTAACTACTTAAAGGTACAGTTGGTGATCTTATTCTGGAGTATTTTTTTACTAAATTGCTTGAAATCCTCTTCACACTACAATTACAAGCAATTAATTGTCAATCAAGCTGCCATCTCTGTCCCTCCCTCCCTCCTCTGCACATACCGTTCTTCGTGCACTAACTGCATGTGCGATCAGAGTCTTCAATGAGTTACGACCGCGGAAATGACAACGCCAGTAATCAAGTGTACCACACTGAAATCCGGTAGGTGGCAATGTACCTCTACGCTGGATGCTGGATGGTTTATTATGATGTTAGGTGTTTTCTTTCACATGTGTGGCCAGATCATCGAAGGATGGGACCGGGCACAAAAAAATATTTTTAGTAGGATCTTTAATACCCCGACTGCCCTCAAACAAGCACTGCATTAATTCTCTAATTTTTAGAGAGATATTTTGTTGAACCATGTGAACCATGAACAGTTGCTGCTCTTGAATGTGCCCTCCTACTGACAGCAGTGTACACAGGTGAAGCAAATCTACAAGTAAATGACTGGTGGCTTTTTCATGTGGAATTCTCTCAGTCAAACCAAAACTCAAGCTGTCTGTCTCTGAATATGTATTGAACCCGGTATTTCCACCTCTTTATGATGGCTGTGCGAACATATTTGTTACAGTCAACTAAAAAATAAAACAAACTGTTTCCTTTCTCTCCTGAATATCCTATGACTGTCAGTACAAACAAACAACAGCAGTGGCCTTATTCCTATGTAAACAGAAAATAAAAATACATTAATTAACAGTAATACATTTCTAAGCCACTCTTCTCATTTTAACAGACACATTTTACAGTACACATCAGGTTTCAACTCAGTAAACTTCATTAATTAAATTAATAAACACCATGAATTAACTTTAATGTACATATTTATATGTCCCTTTGCAAAATATGTTTTTACTGTGATCTTTATTCAACTTACAGTACATTCAGAAAGCAAGATCATGTGCTCACTTACTCTACCTGGATGCAGCACACACAGCTCTCTGTCTCCCCTCTACATGGGTAACAACACACAGTTTTGTGAACAACATTTTACACGGAAAATGTAACTGTAACTAAGATTTTAGTACACTATATGCCACTTACGCTGACCCGTGTTCGTCTAGGGCGTCTCCCGACACATTGGAGACGATAAACAAACCCTCGACCGACGAGAAATAAACCCAAAGTCGTCAGTCACAAATGTCCCGTCAGTCGGCTCAGTTGCCGGTACGCTCTAACTCTTTCACTCGGTCACGCACTCCCTCTGTGATACACGGTTCAAACGGTTCTCTTCACACACTCTCACAGACGAGAAATACACAGGTACGCCATTTCTTGCGTTAAGAGGACGACAGGTCGCGCGTGTTATCAAGTCTCATGTGATTTCCTTGTTCTCACGGGATTCTCGACCTAGCTGGCCTTAAAGTGACAGTACACATTCTATTAGGGCACAGCTGACACAAAAAACACAGTAACCCCTATTCGCTTGGCTACACATGAATGAGCCATGAGAACAAGTTGTCGAAAAGTGCAGTGACACGCGACAGTATCGCGGAAAGCCGTATCGCTCACATTGGGATTACATTGGGTCGCGCCGCCAGTGTGATACTTTCGTGGCTTCACCTTGATGTGAACCCAACACTGAAGAGAAGAATCTTTATTGTCATAAGATTATTATTATTGCAAAACGAAATTTCGTTTGGCAGCATCTCTTGTAGCAGCACCAAGAAAAAAAGAAAGAAAGAAAATAATAATAAAATAAAAAAAAAATAAATAAAAAGAAAATTTGCATAAATAGTAAAAAACAGTAAAAACAGTAAAGTGCAGGTAAAGTTAACTGTAAATGAATAGTTGTGTTTAAAGTGCAAAAGTTATTGTCCATTGGGCTGAGAGGTGGTAGTGTGTGTGGGGTGGGTATTGGGGGGGGGGGGGGGGGGGGGGGGGTCATGGTTACTGCAGCAGACTCTTCACAGCCCTGGGGAAAAAACTGTTCTTCAGTCTGTTGGTGTGGGCTCTCATGACTCTAGGTCTGCCAGAGGGGAGGATGGAGAATAGAGAGTGTCCTGGGTGGGTGGGGTCATCCTGGATCTTTGTGGCCCGTCGGAGGAGACGGCTCGAGTAAATCTCCTCTAGAGGTGGAAGTGGGGAGCCAATGATCCACTGAGCAGTCTTGATGACCCGCTGCAGTTGTTTCTTCTCCGATGCAGTGCAGCTGGCATACCACACCGTACATCCGTAGGTCAGGACACTCTCTATTGTGCAGTGGTAAAAGTTTTTCAGCAGAGGTGGAGGGAGTCTGTTCCTCTTCAGCGTTCTCAGGAAGAACAGACGCTGCTGGGCCTTTTTAATGATGTGCGTGGTGTTCACAGTCCAGCCCAGGTCCTCTGAGATGTGCAGTCCGAGAAATTTGAAGTTTTTGACCCGCTCCACCTCTTCTCCATTGATGCTCAGGCCTGAGTGTAGTGTGGTCCTTGTCTTCCGGAAGTCAATGATGAGTTCTTTTGTTTTCTTGGTGTTAAGGTTGAGGTGGTTGTCGCTGCACCAGGCCGTCAGTGCCCAGACCTCTTCCCTGTATGGTGCCTCATCATCTTTGTTGATCAATCCAACAATGGTTGTATCATCCGCAAATTTGATGAGGGTGTTGGAGCCATGGGTGTACAGCGTGTACAAGACAGGACTCAGAACACAGCCTTGGGGGACACTGGTATTAAGGACGATGGTGGAGGATGTGGTGGTGCCCATCCTGACATACTGGGGTCTGTTGGTCAGGAAGTCCTTGATCCACAGACAGAGGGAGGTTCCAAGTTGCAGTGTCTGCAGTTTGTTGATCAGCCGGCTGGGGCTGATGGAGTTGAATGCCGAACTGAAGTCAACAAACAGCATCCTGATGTATGTTTTGGGACTTTCAATGTGGGTGAGAGCGGAGTGGAGGGCGATGGAGATGGCGTCGTCTGTGGATCTGTTGGACCTGTAGGCGAACTGGTGTTGGAACAGGCGGTGTGTATTCCTGCGCTCTAGAGACGTGGCTTCGGAGAGAAGTCTTAGGAAGGGGCTGGACTTTTGAATGTGTATTTCCAAAATTTCGACTCAATTGGTCATGTAGATAGGATTACATGTCTAGTTGTTTAAAGTGGTTAGTATAAAACCTTGTTAAACACCAAAACGTATGCTCACCTCCATGCACACCTTCCAGAGAATGGCCAGTGGTTTCGTAATATGGTAATACTACCTGATGAAGGTCCCCAAGACCGAAACGTTGTAAATTCTATTAAACCATATGCAAGTGAAAACAGTGTGCAGAAGTTTCCTCTATTATAAAACCTTGTTAGAAATGACTTTTCTCTCTCCTAGTATTTCTGTTCAGTGTATCTTATGTTCAGTTCCTCTTCTGCCTCCTTTAGTAATAACAATACATGTAATGAAAGCAGTTTATTTCCTGTAATGGAAGTGAGGCTCAGTGTACTGAAGCACTCCTCTGTTTCCCTGCAGTTCCTAAGCAGCTGTGCTCTGTAACCTGTGGCTCAGTCCAGTCATGAACCAGGTTTATATCCAGTCTTAAAAAAAAGTTTCTAAATCCAGACACAATGAGGTAAGTTGGCAGCAAAGCAGCTTTTAACTCCTACCTAATAAAACCAATTTATACCAGAAACTCGGTTTTTACTCGCTAGCGTTGCAACAACTCAATGCTAATTCATAGCCTTGTCAAATGTGCCGTCTCCTCCAGTCTGAGTGCCGTACATCATTTCATTGTTTGGTGGACTGACCCGTCCACTGCCTCCCGAAGGTAGAGTGTTACACTATTTAGAAATAGCTTATCTTCCCACTGATGGCTTCATTTGCTGTTGTAAATCACACAGAGACATCAACAGAAACAAGAGACTTTTGCATATCCAGTTAAAAGTTCTTGTAGGGACTTTAAATATAGTTTAATCATCAGGTAATGTTCAGCTGGAGCCACCACCTGCCAGCTCCTGCTCCTCAGAGATGAAAAGGCTGGACTTGTCAGAGCAGAACAAGCAGGTGCTTTGACCTCATTCTCATCCCTGTCTATGTACTCAGATCATGTTAAAACTGAAGGAGGCTCATTTCAGTTCCAGAGATAGTATCTGTGTTATTGGGCTTTGACTCCTCTCCAGCTCCCCTCTTCAGATTGATACATTTTAATGACATAAACTTTAGGAAAAAGGAAGATTCACGAGGGGGATGAAGGACACATGCACAGCCATTCTTTGATGTCAATCAGGATGAGTTTAAAATCACAGTCTGCCCTCAATGTGCTGATGTGTCTGTGAAGAGACAGAGAAATGGGAGAAAACACTGCAATTTGTGAGAAAAATCAACCTCTCACAGTGAAGTGGAACAAGGCCTGACTGTTCATGTGTGTACGAGCTTTATGTCTATATTTAGAGATTTTAGCCTGACTGTTCGTGTGTGTACGAGCTTTATGTCTATATTTAGAGATTTTAGCAGCTGGTTCAAGTTTTCTCACCTTAATGACCAGTTCATCTGGACTAGATCTTACCTAGATCCATACTGAATCTGACCCAAAGCTGTATTTCACCCATATAAATTCAGTCCAGAGCCAAACTTCATCGGGTCAAGTTCATACTGGAACTGGTTCAGACTTGATCTACATCTGGGCAAGTCGCTAAGATGGTCATTTGGCTTTCTTATCAGTAAGTCTCTTGTCCCATGAATGGACTCAATTAGACTGTCTTGGACTGCAGCAGTCACACATAAACACCTGGATGATATGTTACATTTGTGATACTCAATAAGAAACCTTCTGTCTTGAATAGAAGGATAAAATACTGATTAAAAGCTTTCAGATCAGGATTCAAATGGGTCTGTAGTTACTTTCTCTGACACGGGAGGTAGAACATGCATCATCGTTGTTTGCTCTGACTCTAAAGGTCTGTCATCTTGTCATGCAGTCGTTTTTCTAGAGTAATGTGAGTCCTCTGTCTCACTCCAGAGCTGAACAGACATTTCCTTGTTTTCATTGTCTCTAACAAACATTTATTGTGATAAGGAAAGATGGTGCTTGATACACATTTAAAATAAGTGTTGTAAAAAAACAAACAAACTGTGAAGTGGAAAGTAATGCATAATCCGTGAAGTGACCACAGAAGAATAAAAAGTAGAAATGTATGAAATTTGCCATCACTTTGTTAGGGTTGCACAATACATGAGTCAGCTTTTTCTTCTTTCATTTCTCTTTTAATTGTTTAATAACTTCGTCCCTCTTGTTTATAATGTATTATAATTTCCTTGCATATTTTATGTAGAAGACAGAAAACAACACAGACATTAGTGAAATGAGTCATCAGCACAGCCAGTTTCTCTTCTCACACAGCTTCTCTTCTCTTAATCAAAACACCCTAATCAGTGTGAGTGCGGGAGCGACTCAGCACACCACACCACCACTGTATAAAAGTAACTCCGGCCTATTACAGTTAAATAAAACATGTAAACAGATTAACTGAAAACAGCCTGGACTTCTGTAACATTATGAGGCTCTTCTGTAACAGAGCTGTCTCTTTCAGCCATACCCCAAGCCCCACTCAGTCAGACCCACCATTCAACCTTTCAGTGTTTGTTTTCTCAGAGCATTTACCTGAAATCTGCTATATTTTATTGGCTCACTGACCTGTTGTCCTAGAGCTCCAGAGAGAAGCCTCTGAGATAAGATGTAAAACCACAAACTTATAGATCAAAACAGAACATACACATATATATATTGTCATTTTTTTTTTATTGAGGATTGAATAAAATGTGGTTGGAAATGTAAATATGTTGACACCTTTATCTGTATCAGTATTACCACACTCCCATTAGAAGACTCCTCAGTATGTGATAGCAGCTGTTATCATGCTGAAACAAATCTCAGTGGACATGGAGGAGAGGAATTCATCTGTGAAGACAGAGACCTCAATCAGTCCACAGTGAGACAGAGAAATGAAACTTTTCTGAGCTGCTTTTTGGCACAGAGAGAGGTCACACTGTGGGGATGATGTCAAAGCTCAGGCAGGTATTACCTCACTGACTCAGTTGCTCACTGTTTCTAATGAGTTACAATGAGAATAATACCAGCCAATCTAAAGTGACAGTCTGCAGTTTCATGAAGACAAAGAAAAAAAAAGAGGACAAATGCTATTTATAACCAGATGTCTTTACTGTAGTTAACAATGCTCTTTTCATCAGTGTGTTGGGATCGACTGGAAACTGAACCAACACATGGGAAATGTTCTGGTGGTGTGCGGTCAGGGTAAGCAAGACAAGCAAAGAACTTCCAGATGTCACAGATGGAGACCCAATCAACTTTGAAATGTGAAATGACGCTGTGGTGAGGCATTGGGCTGAGAGCTCCTTGTGTCATAAACATCTGGTGATATTCATTCACAGACCGTATCATAACATTCGAACTTATCATATTTAAGATCATGTAACCAGTCATTAAAGAACACTATCCAAAACAGTTGAAATTCACATCACACACAAGTCGGACAGCTGCTTCGACTGCAGCTCCTCAGTCGTTGAGCTGTCCAGCAACAGGCCCAGGGTGCAGTGCTGTGTTTTATAAAGAGTAACTTGTGCAGGAAATGGTGTGTACAATGTGTTTCAAAGTATTGTGCAAATAGGATTTCAGTTTTTTCATTAGTTTTTTAATGAAAGTTTTCAGTTGCGCTGTTTCTCCTGTCTGTTTAGATCACTGAAAAAACTAATAAAGAAAAAACTAATAAAGGAATTTGTTACACATTATTAAGCAAGTCACAGCTTTATATGCAACATGGGCAAAAAGAAAGGTCTTTCACCACATGGAAAGCATCAAACAGGGCAAGACAAAAATAAGAAAACATTTGATATTTCATGGAAAATTAAGACATTGTTGTACTGTGGAAAAATGTGTGCGTACATTCAGATTAAAGGCATATCATGGAAGGTTTCTATCAGACAAATATGCTTTATTGAGAGAAATGATGAGCAGCAAATTGGTAATTGAAGCTGCTGGTGCCTCTGGAATCCATAGGGCTTCTCAATGCAGGATGTTCCAGAGGCTTGCAGTTGTGCATAAAGCCAATTTCAGCCACCTTAATCAATGCCCACGAAGAGCATGTGGGCTCAGAAAGACATGAAAACTACTTTAAAAACTGTTTTTTTTCACTGGTGAATGCTGTGCTACATTGGACTGTCCAGATGGTGTGTGGCCACTATGCCCCAAGAGTGATGTTTTGGGCTGGAACAATAACATGATAGATCCTTTTAGGAGCTTGAAGGTGTCAAAATGACCCCTGCATAATATGTGGAGTTCCTATCTGACCATTTCCTGCCATGGTATAAAAAGAAGAACCATGCCTTCTGGGATAAAAACATTTCATTAAAGACAACATACCATCACATGCTGCAAATAACACTTTTAAGGGCCTTGGCTGTTATTGGCATAAAGGGAGAAAAAATCATGGTGTGGTCACCATCATCCCCTGAGCTCAATCCTGTTGAGAGCCTATAGAGCATCCTCAAAACGAAGCAAAAGGAAGGCAGTCCACCTTTATAAGAGCATGTCTGAGAGGCAGTTCTGGCATCCTTACAGGCAAAGCTCATCCATTGAACTTACAAGTTCAATGGATGAGAGAGTTGTGTGATATCAAAGATGGGCTCCTATTTTAATATGTGATGTGATCTGTAAAGATGTTCTTGATTGAAATAGCATTTGATTTTAGAAAAATATCTGAATGCAAAATAATACAACAGATTTACATTTTCAATTCTCTACAAACCAACGAGTGTTTTAAAACTCTGTTTTGCAGGATAATCTGGAACACTGTTTAAAAAAAAAACTGTTAATATTATTGTTGAGGAACAAAAACATCCTATTGACTGACTGTTGTCATGACTATTTAGAAAAAAGAACAAAAAAATGTTTTTGTGGATCAGCCACTTTCTTCTGCCTCAAGTTAAAAAGCACCATCACAGTCCCTGACCACTCCTCACTTTCCCTTAGATCTGATCCTCAGAGGTTTCTCAAATCAGATTAGAGAGTTTGCTCTTCGCAGACAATGTCACCAGAGTCACATAAATGTCACCTGTCACAGCACTGGAGGTCCAGAATCTCTTCTCCTGAAATTTCCACACACTCCTACTCTCTCAGAGGTGTCTGCAGCTGCATCTCTACTGCGTTTAGCCTCAGGAAGCTGCTTTGCCTTGTTGCACTGTATGATGGGAGAATAAACCACTTCTTTCTGCCTCAGATTACAATACAGCAGCTTTGCCTCTGCACCCACATTATCATACTGGCCTGACCTTTGACCCCCTGACCATGTGGAGCCGTAGCTGGGTGGTGGGACTCGCCAGGTGTCAAGTAGACAGAGGTTCAGCAACAATTGGAGATGACAGCTCATTCATCACGGCTGAGGTATCCGTTCCACTGAATGGAGCACATTCTCTACCCTCTGCTGTGTCTGGAGCGCATAATTAAAACTGGGAACACAGTAAACAACATCAGTGATTTCTAGTTTTCTCAGCGCAGTCACTTTAAAAAACAGACTTGTGATGTTTGGCATCTTTTTTAGTGAATGAAAACTGGAAGTGAGGTGTTAATTCTGAAGGCACGCTTTGATTATTGTTCTGCCATTGTGTTTCCACATGCTGTGAAGCATGTGTGAGAGTGAGATAAGGACCAGGACAGAAGAAAAGGAAAGAAAACAGAACACACACGCACCACAGCTGATTTCACATTCTCTTGGCTACGGTGGCTGAGAAGTGCAAAACTATGTTGCAAAGAGTTGATTTGTGAATTTTGGACAATATTTGTACGTATTGTACATCTATAATGACCTAAGGGAAACACTTTTACCAAGAACATTTTACAAAAAGGGACAAAAGGAAAAAATGTCAAACACTTTTACAAGTACTAAGACAAATTTACAATTGATGGACCAGTCGTGAAAGAAATTTAGAAACTGTGATCCAATGACGTTTTTGCCTGTTTTCTGGAAAATGCAAGAACTGCTTGCAGTTATGCTCTGAAGGTCTCTAGAATTTTAAAAGGACACGACCATACAAAAGGACCAGATATGCTGCATCATTGTGCACAAAATCACTGTCACTGCACAACAATAAAAGAGATGTGGACAACACACCACCACCACAAGGGACTGGACCATGTAAACCAAACACAAAGAGTAAAGAAAAAAGCCCAAACAAGGAATAACAAAAAGGCAAAAAGAAAGGGCCAAAATGGTCATGGGGATGCTTTGGTATTTTGTGTTCTAGTTTTCTTCTGCCTGCCAGGTCTCAAGTGCTCCAGTGGGGACATACATCCAAGATTGCCTGGGATCCTTGAATCCACTGAACCCTCGCCCTTGTTATGAATAAGTTATAATTTGATGCTATATTTAAGCTATGATTTGACACTATATGCACTATTTAGTAATGTTTCGATTGACTGTGATTTGACATCATGTATGCACTGTTCTGTTACAAATAGATGATCTGACACTGTGTGTGCTCTGTCCTGTGCTTGAACGCACATAACCTGATGAGTGTCCCTACGACACCAGATAGTGGTGACTCTCACCTGATAAGCAAGGACAAGATGTAACTGTAGTGTCTTCTCTCTCTGTCAGCTGGTCTGTTACAATAGATACACGCCTGACTCACAGCAGATTCACACACATACTTAACACATATTCTGCACACACATCATAAACCAAGAGTGGACAGCATCATCTGACTCATCACACTCTATCATAAAGTTCAACCTCTGTATGGGGCGGGACCAGCCCAAGAAGATACTGTGAATTATAAATGTGAACTGTTTTCTCAAAGTTGTGTCCGTTTTGGCTGAGATCCTGACTGAGCTCTGTCACTACGCACCCAGCGCTGCTGTACTTTACCTGTGACCTGAATAAATTCTTTGTCTGTGAACTGAAGATCCAATAAAGATTCCAATAAAAGAATCGATTCTTACACCCTGCTCCAGCAGTGCTTTTAGTGGCCAACCATCTCAGCTGACACCAGGGACTTTGTCTCCACCTGCACTGTCTGTGTTGTAGCAAGGCTTCTCATCTTGCCTATCCTTCATCGTCCCTGGTCCCACACCGCGGTTGTCTTTGTGATTGGACTCCCTCCTTCTGATGGTAACACAGTTATTTTAACTATAATTGACCGGGTTTCTAAGGCTGTTCACTTTGCCCCATTGCCTAAACTACCATATGCCAATGAGACTGCTAACCTCCTGATCCAGCATGTATTTTGACTCCATGGTATTCCTCAGGACATTGTCTCTGACAGAGGTCCTCAGTTCTCTTCCTAGGTCCAGAAGGCTTTCTGCCAGGCTTTGGGGCATCAGCCAGCCTCTTGTCTGGGTACTATCCACAGACCAATGGCCAAAAAAGTGGGCCAGTCAGCTCTCTGGTGCGTTGCTTCCAAACATCCTGCCTCTTGGTCCACCCATCTACCCTGGTAGAATATGCTCAAAACTTCCTGATCACGTCTGCCACAGGTATGTCTCCATTTATGGCTTCCATAGGCTTTCAACCATCCCTCTTCCCCGTCCAAGAGAATGAAGTTGCTGTTCCCCCAGAACAGCAGACTGTTGTGGGGGTGGGATATTTTGGAAACACTGTGTTCAGGTGATTCCTCCATGAAGATCTCCATCCTATTCATCATCATCATATAGTAAATACAAATCTCTCCTAAATCCACAGACCTCACAGCTTCTCTGAGACTCAGTGTTTCTCCTGAGTTCAACGGAAAAATTGTGGACAAATTTTATCCAGAAACACAGAGAATAGTGATGAGCTGAAACAGTCCTCTTCTCCAAAACTGTAATGTCCTCAGACTGCATCAGGGCCCCGGTCAGTGGTAGGATTGTTGAGCAGTGATGTGACTATTGATCAGTAATGAGCCTGTCTAATGAGAAACCTTCAAACCAGACCACTGCCGTCCCTCTGGAGACACCCAGCTGCCCCAGTCAAGTATCTGAATTATCTCTTCTTCCTTTTATGGATCTCACAAGGACTATGAGAATGTTCATCAGTAATAAAATATGGCGCTTTACTTAAAACTTCTTACACCATTTCACTCAAGTCATATCAGTGCCTAGGCTTCAGGACTTTGATGTCCTCCAGTCTGTAGTAGGCCACAGGGGGTGGGAACTTTTCTGTGCTTTTCTAGACTACTTTTTGTTTTGGAAGCAATCGTACAGTTGAGATCGTTTTTACATCCAGTTTGTTCACTAATCAGTGATTTCTTTTGACCAAACTACAGTTAGTGATTGTTGGAGCTGCGAAATATGAGCCAAGATATTTTTGATGAGTTTCAGTTTATTTTTCTGTTGAGTCTCAGTACAGTATGCTTTGTGGTGGTCCTCCAAGACAATTAAGCTTAGTCTGAATTGAATTCAGACAGTCCACTGTCGTATTTCTAAAGAATATGTGTATATATGTATGTATATACGTACACATGTAGGTATGTGTAAGTATATGTGTAAGTATACATACGTACATGTACGTGTATATTTACATATACATATACATATATATTTTATTATTTCCTGTACACATATATATGTATGTATATACACATATATACATATGTATATATGTAATGTAATATGCATATATTTCCTTTCTTGGTGTTCTGTGAGTTTATTTTGATTATTTATTTGACAATTAATTTGAGAGCAACAGAAACTCATTATTGGGCGAGGGGTGGTGTGTTCAACAGGTAGAGCTGCCTACAATTGCCAGATAATCTCACTCACTCACACAGCTCACAGAAAATAATTTGCAACCCAGTGACATAAATAACTGTGAAATTTTTAGCAGCACTCGCAATCTTGTGGTGGATGTACAGTGGCATGAAAAGTTTGAGCACCCCTGGTCAGAATGTCTATTAATGTGAACAGTTAAGCAAGTGGAAGATGAAATAATCTCCAAAAGGCATAAAGTTAAACATGCACAGTTTTTTTTGTCATACACTCAGCCTGTGTTGTGCCAGTTTTCCTTATGTTGACCCTGTTGATGGTCATTGTATGACTCTGGATTCAGGTGATGGAGAACAGCCCTGATTTAAAATGAATCACAATGTGTTTGTGTGTCTGTATTTTGTTGTCAGGTTTGTCTTGACCTCTCCAGTCTTCTAGTTTCTCTCTCTGAGTCTGAGTCTGAGTCTGAGTGACACCCCCCCCCATCCTGCCTAGTGTTGTCTGCATTGTGTATTGTGTCTGTCCTTGGAGCTGGAGCAGAGCGAGCCATCCCAGGCATCCTAATCTCAGGTAATGGAAAAAATTGGTCTCATCCTTGTCTCCTCCTCCATCCTGAGCCTCCTGACCTCCAGGGGAAGCCTATCCACAATTTTAATGAATTCTAAGTTTAATAAATAGCAACATTAAATCCTGTAATCCAAAGTCTGTGCAGTCTGCTCCTTTTTAACATCACAAAGTCCTGAGGTGTGTTCGCTTCCTCTTCTCCAGATGGCAGCACTCTTCTCATTCAGACTAACATCAATTTCACATGACATTACTTTTCTATACAGGATAACGTAGTGGTTTCCTGTGCTTGGTCCACCCGGACCAGGGGAGGACGGAAACTGAAAGAAGAAAGATTCATATAGCTGAAGAATCACAATGTTAAGGTGACCAAAATGACTTCAAATTAATGAGAGAAAAATGAAGATTAAAGATTAACTGGTTCTTCTGATTTCATTTATTGGTCATCTGTAAAACAGAACACATCTAAAAATCAGCAATAAAATGAGAGAAGGTAGTATGCAGTCTGTGGGTCCATGGGTCCAAATATGAACTGACAATACAGACTTAAACCATCTTTTGAATGATGTCACATTTTAATCAGCTCATGTACTCATTGGGAATTGAAGTGCAGGTGATGAGGGAATTGGCAGCAGGTGCATGGGTGAGCAGGCAAACTGGGTCAGTGGAGCACACACACACACACACACAATACAAACAAGTGCAAATCTTTGGACAAAGTCATGCCAAACCTTCAGGCCTCGTTCAACTGTTTGTTTGCAGATCCCAGTCAGTCTTAATTTAAGTAGCACAAACACAAAAGGCAAAAGATCAACAAGCTCCAGATGAATTTATGTCATGGCCATAAAAAAACAACACCAAATTGTATACTTAATAACTATTATTTATTCTAGTGCTCTTGTAGTATCTTAAAGACCATGTTATATTACATATTGTGCTGCGTAATATGATTAAAGGGTGACATATGATATTCTTCTTCATTGTCCTGTGTGTTAACTAGGACTTTAACTGTTTACTAACTTTTTTGAGAGTCTGATGATGATGATGATGATGACGACAACGACGAAGCTCAACAGTCATCCTAGATTTAGGACTGTACTTGACAGCAGGAAAGTCATGCTAAGGTCATTCAGCTGAAGGACAAACACAGGATAAACATATTCCAGAACATGCGCTTCAACTGGGAGCAGCAAAGTCTGATAGCTCTGAGTTTTTACTCAACCTTTGCTTTGCTTTTTGTATGTTTTTGTCTGATGGATACTGGGGAGAGGAGATTCTTCAGGAGAGGAGCTTCTGTCATCGAAAATGGAGCAAGGAGGATGCCACCTTGTTCCAACTGTGATGAGGCGGTGCTTTTGTGGTTGCTGTGCTGGTGGTGCAGAGGTTGAAGGCTTGGAGGTGGAGATGTACTGTGAGTCCTTTCTGCCGTCGGTCATCATGCGGGCTATCGGCTCTCTGCCCAACGGGAGTGATGAGGAGTTGGAGATATAGATGAAGACTCAGGAAGCAGACATTTTTTCAAATCAAAACAATACTTGTGTACATCCCACCAATGGCTACTGCTGAAGTTCCGTGTGAAGGTCTCCATGAAGTCGTTGCTAGGATACAGACTAAACATCCTGAGGCACTTGACTTCAGAGAGATCAGAGATACACGCTGTCGGAGGCCATTCTGAACAACTCAGATCATCCTCTTCATAACACCTTGATGGACCAAGAAAAGAGCGGTGGTGGACGGCTCCTCTCTCTTCACTGCAGGACGGAGAAATATAGAAGATCCTTTGTAGCTTCAGCTAACAGGCTTTTAATTCTTCTGCAAATGGTTGATGAGCTGACAGACAAATGAATTTCCCTTTGGGGATCAATAAAGTAATTCGTATTCGTATTCGTAAACTTCTCCATTATGTGTATTATGTAAATTTTGTCTCTAAAAGAAAGGTGTGAACCTGTCACAAAAGTTTGATCTCTTTTTGAGGCTCTCCAGCTCTCTCTCTCTCTTCTCCTCACCCCTTGGTTTGAGTGACACGTTTCTCCCTGTTCCATTCTTAGTGGGCACCTGACAGACTCAGTGCAAGGCAGCTGGCAGGACAGTCCTCGAGAATGAAGTGAATAATTTATCTGAGCAGTCCATGTCCCTCATTCATCTCATATGTATATATACACTATCTTCTTGCTGGGGTTGGTAATCCTGGAGAGCTCGCAAGAGAGCCAGCAAGATTTGAAAATAGCACCTCCTCTGAGTTTCACCCCCCTCCTCCCCCTCCCGTCAGTGTGTTTGTCCAAGCCACGCCCCCACAAACTGGAACGTGAACCGCACGAAAGTGAGAAGCGGCAGGAGGAATACTATATATATATATATATATATATATATATATATATATACACACTATAATCTATTCAACACCAGCGTCACCGACCCATTTTAAACCCACAGAGAAGCTAATACTAGCATTAGGGTAATACAAGCTACAAAGTAGCTATGTTAGCAAAAGTTACACATTTCATAAAAATAACAAATCCTCCCCGAAGCAAAACATATAATTACCTGTCCAACAGAAAGAGAGCAACCTCAGCATCACTTTTCAGGCCCTTCAAATCCCTCAGTTGTCTCCACAAAAGCAACACCGATGTTTACAGAGCCTTTTGGTTAGCAGCCTTTTCAGCCTCCGGCTTTCTCTTCCTTGCCTTTTTCTCGGGGCGAGCCGTTACAAGTAACGCTGGAAGTAGTAACTGGGGCTGCATTTTCTCAGCCATTGCTCATAAATCAGCATGAAATCCGTTCTATTGTAACTCTGTACACTGATTTCTTCTGGCAACAGCAACACGTGAAGATTGTGCACACGCGTCGGAGACAGGGATAGAGGGGGGTGGATACAGAACTAGACATGAAGGTATCTGATTGGTTTTTGCTCTTCGGTGCGAAGAGCTTGGATTGGTCAGAGTTTTGTCAGTTCTGCAGCTGCCACAGAGGACTGATTATTTTCGTTCCTTTTTCTGAATACATAATGTATTGATTACTCAGAAGGTAGAAGGACCATTTCACCCAGTATAACAAAACATGTTTCTGAACAGGATTACCACACCAGTTTTAATCACCACCCTTGCCTCTTGTTCTCCACCCAGATTTGAATTAAGTTTATTTTTCCACTCTCTTTTTTTTCTTCCGCACTCGCAGGAACTATGCAAGTCCGGTCCCTTTTCCACTGTTTTGCTAACACTCCTCCTGGAGATGTGCATTTGTTTTCAACGAAAAAAAGAATTCATGGAGTGGTGGATAATGCTATTTATCATATAGGCATTACAATGTGTATATTTGTGTCGTCTTATCTGTCATAAGCAAGAGCTGGGAAGTGGGTGCTAATGGCGGATGCTAGCCGCTACCGCTAGCGGAAGTTAGTGGCAAGCTAGCCGGTGGATAGCCTCCGTTGCTACCACTTGCACCCCCCACCGACACCGCCATCAACTCTCCCACCAACACCTCTACTGTTCAGCCTCTAACAATGGCTAGTCCTCCCCCCCCCCCCCCGACTGCCTCTCATCTCCTGGTAAAGACCTTTCTATCACCTCCACCTCCACCCCCACCCATTCACCCCCCCCTACAGTGATCATTACAGCAGAGGACGTTAGAAGACAGCTGGAGAAACTTCACTCAGGCAAGGCTGCGGGCCCTGACGGTGTCAGCCCCCGGGTGCTCAGAGCCTGCGCTCCCCAGCTCTGTGGAGTTCTACAGCATGTCTTCAACAAGAGCCTGAGCCTGCAGAGAGTCCCCGTGATGTGGAAGACGTCCTGTGTTGTTCCTGTGCCTAAGACACTGCGCCCAGGCAGCTCTAAGGACTACAGACCAGTGGTGCTGACCTCCCACATTATGAAGACCCTGGAGAGACTCATTCTACAGCAGCTCCGACCTATGGTCACACCGCATATGGACCCCCTCCAGTTCGCCTACCAGCCTCGAATTGGAGTAGAGGATGCCATCCTCTACTTGCTCAACTGTGTCTACACACACCTGGACAAGAAAGAGAGCACTGTGAGAGTCATGTTTTTTGACTTCTCCAGTGCTTTCAACACCATCCGTCCGGCTCTACTGGGTGAGAAGATGACGGCGATGCAGGTTGATCCCCCCCTTGTGTGCTGGATTATGGACTACCTGACTGGCAGACCTCAGTATGTGCGCCTGCACCGCTGTGTGTCAGACAGAGTGGTCAGTAACACTGGGGCACCGCAGGGGACTGTCCTCTCTCCTTTCCTCTTCACCCTGTACACCAGCGACTTCAACTACTGCACAGAGACCCAGAGCCGGATTAAATAAATGGACTACACTAGGCAGACTGTATTTTTTGGGCCCCCCTCCATCGATGTTATTTATGAATTGAAATCTGAAACTTACCAAGTTACTAATAAAAGTTAATTCACATTTTACATAGTGTAGTCTTTGGTTGCAAGTTGGTTCTTTGTATGCCAAAATAAGTCGTGTCGTATATCAAACAGTCTATCAGACTATTTTGGATTTTTAGTTAATACGTTGTTACACGGCTCTATTAAATGCTATTAAATTATCCTTATCCATCGCAAGTGTCATTGTTAAGGCAGTAGTACCAGTAAATCACCAATAGGTGTCAGTATTGCTATGTAAACAGAGCAAATAAGATAAATGTTGTAAGCTATTGCATTTTGCAGAAAATCTTAATTAAATGTGTTGATTAAATTGAATAGTTAAATAAGTAGTTAAATTTACAAAGACCAAGAGAAAGTGTGATGTAGTAGTACGATGTTTATTTTCATAGACACAAGCATCACAAGCATCACCTCTCCATTTTCTGGTATTCAGCACCTGCTGAGTGTTCCATTTAGCATGCTCCACTCAGGGATAATCTTCAGCCTTCCAGCATCACAGGCCTCCATCGCAGCAGAAACACATCTTGACAACATCATCACGATCTTGTGGAGAAATAATAAAATGTACACATAAGATAAAAGACAGCTGTTTGAGATTTGAATATACATGATTTGTTCCTCATATTTCATTTCATTATAGTAGAATGTATAGCCCTATATTATACATTTAATTTATATGCATTTTATATTTGAGTTTAATATTCACTTTACTTATTCAGATTTAGATTTTTAAATGGAAAACTTACATTTACAGATGCTTTCTCCTGAGTTTTGATGAGGTGAAGTCCTCGATAATGTCTTCAAAATCCAGGGAGGTTGTAAATCCATTCTCAATTGCCAACAGGGCAAAGGCATTCAGTTTTTTTTCTGTTACTGTTGCTCTCCGGTATGTTTTCACTCGTTTCAACAAAGAAAATGATCTTTCTCCTGAACAGTTTGCAATCGGTAATGTCAGATACATGCGAAGGCAAATGTCCACATTAGGGAAAGTATCCCTCAAGCCTAGCTCTAGGAGCTTCTTGTACATGGCCATGACTGATTTTTCATCTTTTACCATTGAGATGAACTGGCAGAACTCTGCTGTAAAGTCCTCCTCAAGATCCTGAGGGTACATTTTCTTCAGCTTTTCTGTGGCTGCACGGATTTGTTCAATGTCCATTGATTTTGTTTTGGTAAGGAAACCAAATTTCTCCTCCACATTTTTGTATGCGTCTTCGCGTCGTTTCAATTCTTGTGACAAGCAGTCACAGATGACATAATGTGTGTCAATCAGGAATGCTTCACGGCCTGTGCGCTGCACCTCTGGACCTGCAGACTCACCAAAGATAACTTTCTTCACTCGTCTTCTTTGGCTATCTGCTTTGTATCCCTCTGTTGCTGTGAGAGTTTTGGCCTCTGCTTCATAGACATCGAAGTCATTTCTGGCCTGTCCTATGAAGTCAATGAGTGAACTGTACAGAATAGGAACAGTACATACATCAATTTGCACCTGCTGCAATGTTTTGCTGGTTAAATTGATTCTTCTCAGCAGGTCATCCCACACTACTGTCATAACTGCAGTTTCAAGGGTGTCCATCACTGTTATTAATTGACACGCCTCATATTGAGCAGCTCTGGGGGTTCCATGGTCAACTTTGATTTCATTCAAAGCATCTTGAATAGCTTTGTAGCCAAATCTCAGAGCTTTTGTTGCATCAGCTCTCGCAGACCACCTTGTGCCGGAAAGGCTCTTCAGTGTCAGACCCCGCTCACATTTTGTGAGGTGGGCTGTTAAAATCTCCCACCGCCGAGCTGAAGCTGAGAAAAAGTTGTAGAGATTTTGAATGAAGCCAAAAAATGAAACTGCTTCTAGGCAACATTCTGCTGCACATGCACCAACTAAATTAAGAGAATGTGCAGAACATGGTATGAAGTCAGCATTAGGATTTTTATTTTTTATTCTTGCCTGCAGTCCAGAATATTTCCCTGCCATATTACTTGCATTGTCGTAGCTCTGCCCACGACAGTCCATCAAATCAATGTCCAGTTCTTTTAACTCAGATTTGAGTGTTTCCTCCATGTGTTCTGCAGTATGACCATGTAGTGGTATGAACTCCAAAAATCTCTCCACAGGCTCCCCACTTTTCTTCAGGACATAGCGAATTATCAAAGCAAGCTGATCAACATGTGTGACGTCAGGTGTTGAGTCCACAATGATGGAGAAATACTTGCCATCTTTAACTTCTTTTACAATGGCACGCAGAACCTTCTCAGCCATCAACTGAATAAACTCATCACAAACTGTAGAGGACAGGTAGCTGGTATTTCCCCTGCCCTTGTTTCCGTATCTGGTTAGATGTTCTGACAGTAGTGGATCAAAGCGACTAATTAACTCCAAGCAGCCCAAAAAGTTCCCATTGTGGGGTGATCCTATTAACTCATCGTCCCCACGGAAGGGCAGTCCTCGCGAAGAAAGAAACTGAATAGTTGCCACTATACGTTTCAAAATGTTGAGCCAGTATGCTCTCTCAGACTCCTGTTGCTGTACTATGTTTGAATCTATGCGTGCATTTTTATTTCCAAGTGATGACAGACTCAGCACAGCAGTGCGATGATCCGTACTATTCTCATGTTCATGCAAGCGATTAGCACAGTTTTTCCAGTCATTAAATCCAGTGACAAACTGATTGTCTCTTATACTGAACAACTTGCAGCAGTAACAGAATACAGTGCCAGTAGACGGTGAGTACACTAACCATTTTCTTGACAGGGTTTCTCCATTTAGCTTTTTTCTAAAGAAATGTTCCTTAGTTAAGCTTCGGTTAATGTCTCCATATTTCCTCTGTGATGCAGAGAAATCTCCAATGTTTTGACAGGGGTGGTTTCGTGCAAAGTACTCACGCATTCTATTGTCAATTTGGTCCCACTTTGCAGGATCAGATGGATAGCTTGACAATACACTTTCTGGGTCTAGAGGCTCCGTCAAAACTATATTGGGCTCACTTTTTCTGTCCGGCTGCTGTTTATCCATCACTTTCTCATTCTGTGACGGCGCTGATGTTGACGGCGCCACGGCGTCTTCCGCCGCGTCATCCGCCGTGTCTCCGGGCCGCGTCTCCGGGCCTAGCTCGGCCTCTGGCTCTGCTAACACAAGCAGGTTCACAGCTGTCGGACGGCTGCCCGACAGAAACTTCTGTAAAGCCCCCCGCTGTCTTTTCTTTTGTTCCTCTTCATTTTTTTTCTTTTTACGTTTTGCCGCACCTGAAAGCATGTTGTTGTTGGCGTAGTCAAAAAATGCCTGCTACCTTCCCGCTTAGTCCTGACCCGCTGACCTCCCCTCGGACTTGACTTGCGTAGTTGCGTTAATGTGACGTAATGTAACGTTAAGGTAAACAACGTCACTATTTTTAGTTAATTATTAAATATGTATATATTGACACTGAAATAAATTGTAAAAAGGACATTTGTATATTTTTTATTTTTTAATTTCATTTTTTTTTTTTTTTTTTTTTTGTCCCTCTGTCTGGGCCCCCCCCAGCCAATCAGGCCCTAGGCACGTGCCTAGTTTGCCTTTGCGGTAATCCGGCTCTGCAGAGACCTGTCATCTCCAGAAGTTCTCAGATGACTCAGCAGTAGTTGGACGCATCTGCAAGGGAGATGAGTTGGAGTACAGGACTGCTGTTGGCAACTTTGTCACATGGTGTGAGCAGAACCATCTACAGCTCAATGTGACGAAGACAAAGGAACTGGTGGTGGACCTAAGGAGGACCAAGGTGCCGGTAACCCCCGTTTCCATCCAAGGGGTCAGTCTGGGGGTTTACATTGACAATAAACTGGACTGGGGAAAGAACACAGATGCACTATACAAGAAGGGCCAGAGCCGCCTCTACTTCTTGAGGCGGCTGAGGTCCTTTAACATCTGCAGGACCATGCTCAGGATGTTCTATGAGTCTGTGGTAGCCAGTGCTATCCTCTACGCTGTGGTTTGCTGGGGCAGCAAGCTGAGGGTAGCGGACGCCAACAGACTCAACAGACTGATCCGCAAGGCCAGTGATGTTGTGGGGGTGAAGCTTGACACTCTGACAGTGGTGTCTGAGAGGAGAATGCTTCACAAGGTGAAAGCCATCCTGGACAACCCGTCCAACCCGCTCCACGACGTGCTGGTCAAACACAAGAGTTCTTTCAGCACAAGACTGATCGCACCACGATGCACCACAGAGCGACACAGGAAATCATTCCTGCCTGTGGCCATCAAACTCTACAACTCCTCACTCTGACACTCTGAGACTGAGGGCTGGCCCCCCTAATCTAATCTGTCTCCTACACAATTCAATCTGTGCAATAAACTATATTGTGCAATATATATATACATATAGTTGATATAGTGCAATAACCCATATTTAATGTGAAACACAGTGCAATAAATCTGTCAGGTTTGTAGTTGTATATATTCTCCTACATATTTTCTATTTTCTATATTCTATATTGTTTATATATATATATTTTTTATTTTATTTTATTTAGATTTATATATTTATTTAGATTTATACCTTCTTGGTTCGAACTCTTTTTCCCCTCTATCCTGTACACTTGAGCTGGATGTTATTGCAACAAAAAGCAATTTTCCCTTGGGGATGAATAAAGTATTCTGATTCTGATTCTGATTCTGATTCTGATTCTTACATGCGGGACAGCTAGCGGGGCTAGCAGCCCTCCTACTCGTGCTGCATGGAACTTCACCTGCTCTGTCATTGACTGGAGAGAAAACTCAGACTCTCCACTCAGAAATGTCTACACTCACAACAAAACAAAGCAAAAGACCAAAATACAGGCGGGGGGAGGGGGCTCTGCAGAGACAGTCACCACCATACAGGACTAGAAGCCCACAGGTGATAATTAAGACGGATTTCATTTGTATAAGTCCAGCATTTATTTTTGGGCAAAAACCTCCAGACTCTACCTTTAAGGTAAAAAATCTTGCATAAGCAGAGAAATAGCAGGTTATAAATGGCAATGCCAGTGTTACACTGTGTAGGGCAACTGCTCTAAAGCAGGTTTATTAGTTGGTAATGTGTTAAATATTCTGTGACCCAGGCCTCATGCTCCTGATGCTACACAGGATTGCCAGCTCTCATGCATCTGGCGCATGACACACTCTTTCACGTTCTGTCTCACGCTCTCATGCCACTCAAACAATTCTCACACCAAAAGAAAATGCTGTAGTGCTCGTCATGTAGGCCATAGATATTTAAAGAGTAGACGCCACATTGGCTGGTGGGGCGCAAGAAATGCGGCCGCCATCTTGAACTGGTCATTCTTCTCCTAGTTGAGCAGCAGAAAGAACAAGATGCCAGAGCACTTTGCAGCATATTCCTGTTCTAATTGGCGGACGATCATCGGATGTGTCATGTTCTTGTGTTAACTTGAGAATTTACATTTACATTATATTTTATTCTCTCTCTGCTTTGTTATACAAGTCTGAAAAGCAAGATAAGAGCGTGTAGGGGCATTTCCACTTCCTTCCTTACCCATTTGTTATCCAGGTTTTGTTCTAGTCACTCATGCTTGTCACTCTTTTGTATTCAGTTGTGAAACTTTTTGGTTTGCTATGCTATATTTGCTATTAATGCTGGAATAGGTACATTTCCTGCTGTTTTGATGTGAATGCACATCTACCTGGTATAGAACAGCCTCGGAAAAGTCTCTCTCTCTCTCTCTCTCTCTTTCTCTCTCTCTGACCTGATATGGATTATATTGATACTCTATATATGATTTATATATATTTTCATTTTTTCTGATATATAAATGTATCTATTATATATATATATATATATATATATATATATATATATATATATATATATATATGAACTATATTGATACTCTATATGATTTCTATTGTTGTGTTTATATTTATAGTGTTTACCAGTGTTGTGCCTGAACGTGTTCAATGAACAATCGTTCATGAACTCATTCATATTTTGGGTGAACGTGAACTGAACGTACTGTATTTCCACTTGATGAATGTTATTGTGAATGCATTCATTCTGGCGTTTGTGAATGGTGCAGATCAGCTGAGCCAGAGCACAGTGAATGTGGCGCTCCACAAACTGTAGCAGTGTGTGTGCTTTAAAAACAACTGTCACAGACGTTTAATAGGGCATTTTGATCTTATCAGGTAATGGTTATTAATCAATTAACGAGCGTCAGTTATCGGTCAGGAAAAACTTCAAAATGTGCATCCTAACTCTAACCCTAGTGCGTATCCAATTGGCACCAAATTCAACACTGCACGTCCTAGAGTCCTACATCTGACAAGTGTCACATCCATCAGATGAACTATATGGGCTGTGGCAATAATTTTAAAAAATAATAGCTTGCCGCAACATATTGAAGAAAAAAAAAGAACTATGAACTAATTCATTTTTGGAACTGTGAACTTAGTTCATTATTCTGAACTATGAACTGAACTAGTTCATTTTAAAATGTCTGAGCTGAACTTTGAACTAGTTCATGTAGAAAGTGAACTTTCCCAACACTGGTGTTTGCAAAATACCTATCATACATCACATATATTGTATCAGAATATTCTATTACTGTTAACCCCACTATGAATATTAAAATACGCCGAACCATGTGTCCTGTATCATAGCTACACGTTTGCAGCAAAAAAAAAAAAAAAAAAAAAAAAACGTGTTCATTGCGCCTGCCAAACAGATTACACTGAGTACACTGAGTGGAGCAGTTGGTGCAGCATCTACTCTTTATATGTCAAATGGTGTAGGCTCTCAAATAACTATAATAACTATAATTTAATAATAATAAATGAGTTTGCAGATATGGTGTGTGTGTGTGTGTGTGTGTGTGTGTGTGTGTGTGTCTTTCTCTTTCACACACACACACACACACACACACACACATATATACAGAAAATACATTAAACAGTATTATTATTAAGGAAAAGCTAAGACAGCTTTAGTGAACCCCCCCAACAGAATCTCACTCCACCCAGAGACCAAAAGTTGTCAACCCTGTGCTACAGTATTAATGAAAGAGAATATCAAAGCTTCACTAATAGTGAAGTTAGAGAAGCAGATCATTCTGATCTTCAGAAACCTGAAGGTGACATCATTAAGGCTGCATTCATCTTTACCTACATTCTAACTGTAACTGAGTTTAGCTGCAATTCCACAGTGAATATGACAATAATAATCATAACATCCACCTCTAAACCAACTATATTATTGAATTCTAGCAATTTTTTTTTAACCAGACTTTGATACACATGTTCTAGGGGTATTTAGTCTGAATGGCCATTTTGACTCAATTTACTGTGTTGGGCTGTGTGCTGCCCTGAGCCAGGCATGAAAGTTGGCACCACAACTAGAAATAATGTGCAATACTTAACCAAAAATTCAATCATAATCGGCTTAATAGTGGTGTTATACTCAGTGATCAAAAAGTTTGAAGGGCTGCTCCCATGCAGCACACAGTGAGCCCCGGTGACTCCAAATTAAACTCACATCTAAGAGGAAATATGCTCTACAAAGACCATTTGTGACGTCAGAGACCAACATTATGGGCTCTCAGCTGATTTGCATAATTAGCTTGCAGCTTGCTTTGGCAGTGCCTCTGAAATGAGCTTTTCTGTTTAACTGTATTCACTTTCTCAGTGAGCTAAGTGCAAAGCAATAGCCTCCCTCAAATTCATGCCTCAGTGGAACATAAAAAACATTCAGTGTGAAGGCGGAGAGTAAATAAAACAACAGAAATTGAAGAATGAGGCAGTGGAGAGAAATGCAGTGAGGGAAGGCGACTGGGGAGCGTATTAATAGCCTGGCAAGTTATGGAGAGCTGTTTTTAATCCCTTTGCCTGGTTTCATTAGAGCATGCCGTCATTCGTCATTGATCACTGGTTGTCATGGAGGATATGTGACAGCCCCGAGCCTGTCGGCCCTGCTCCATTCTGAAACATGCTGGGACCTTAATGGAAAGATTCACTGTGAGAGAGAGTCACAGATGGAGGGAGGCTGCAGAGCTCTTTAACCCTCCAGCTGATAAAGAGACACCACAGAGATATCACAGCATGGTCATAAAGGCTTCGATCATTTTATGTGTACAATCTGACACAGTTGAGTATTTCCTTCACAGGTCAAGAGCTGCAACAGACCAGAGTCTGGACAGTAGTCAGCTGCTCTGAAGCTGGACCTCAGAATGAATATGTTTAGAACATCAGTTGTATGTTTCCTGACCTAAGAAAGATGTGTCAACCTTAGTGTTAGCATTAGCCCCACTAGTTCTAGCCAGTGAAGAGGCAGCAGACACTTGATATCCTTCACAACTCCCTTGACCATGAAGTGGACAAGGAATGGTCCAGAAAATAAGTCAAAGAGAATAACGACGAAAAAGTGGTCTGATTTTACATGTCCTCATTCTGTAACAAAAATCTTTCTATTGTGAGCCAAATTGTGTGGTTTTTCTGCGGTATTGTTTTAGTATCACTATCAAGGTATTTTGGCAAGTAGGATCATATCAAAGCCATAATTTTGGTATTGTGACAACACTACATATAATACACTAGCTCAATAGTAGAGAAAATGTGGTGTCAAATGAAAAGGATTTTACTACAGTCTACACATTTGACTTAAGGTTAACAGCCAACCAGCTAAACAGGTGTCAAACTAAATATGATCACTAGAAACAGAAGACTCCACAGAGTGTGTGTCTTGTGTGCTGTGATCTGTCACACAGTAACCTAAGGCACACCCTGCTTTATCATCTGTTTTCCTTTATATGGGAGCAAACAGACTTCATGTTGTACTGAGGAAGACTTGAGACTATAGTGATGGAGACCATAGAACTCATTGGTGAACTGTTTAACATTGATTGTAACATTCTCACTGAAGACTTAATTACTTTTCCTAAGGACAATGTTGTGTAAATGTGTGGTCCAGTGGATGTAGGTGCAGATAATTGGTCAGTGTGTGTGGTGTGTAATGTGTAATCTTTCAAGACCCTCGGCCCCTTCCTCAGCCTCAGTCTGTCTGGATCAGTCCATTGATGTGACAGTGAAAGTCATCCCATTCTCCCAACTGTCTCCTTACCTCACTAATGATCGCCAATTGGACTAGATTGTCCACCAGTGGTGTGTTGATGGTATTTCCAGGAAGCCTCAGGCTGCCACTTCATATGAGACCCATAATGGTAGGGCACTGTTTGTATGCCTGACAGCCAGCCACAGCCGCTGATACCAGATAATGATGCCACTCTGCTTTTTAGGAAAAAACATGGATCGATAATCGGCCCCTTTTGACAGGTGGAGAGTGAGCAGAGGGGTGGAGGGAAGGAGAAGTGAAAACAAATGTAAGAGGATCAAGAAAAATGTGGGGCAGGAGAGTTACAACCTTGGCTCTTATACTCTCATCACACATCATTAATATCAGACTGACAGCTGGAAAAAATAGCACAGTTTTATCAGCGAAATGGGCTCAATGTCAAAGAATATCTCCTGTCAACAGCATGACAGGATCAGTTAGCAGGGAGGAGAGCTGAGCATATTAAGCAGCCATGATTCTGAATTGATTATGACCGTAGCACATATCCTTAGTCTTACAAGGAAAGTCTGTAGTCTTATAACATTGTTCAGTATTGCAATGACAATGAGACTTGAAATGTACACATACAGTTCCTATAGCATTTTCTAACACTGTGAGCCAAGGTCACACTCAGCACCAACACCATGACCCCTGTGTCAAGTCTCTGTCTGACAAGTCAGCTGTTTAATATGCTTTCTATAAGGCTCATGTTGAGCAGGCAGTGCTGAGACAGTGGAAGATGTTTTACTGATCTCATGTCACCAATACCAAACAACTTATGAAGCTCGAAAATCAATACTAACATTTTCTATACTATTAACTATATTTATTTTATGTTTATAAGAATGGAATCCCCCCCCCAGCCAAGTGGTTGGTGTGTCAGAGTAGCTAAAGAAATAACTTAAAGGTATACTTCACCCAAAATTGATAATTCACCCATTTTCTACCAACTGTCATGCCAACGAGAGATCAAACAGCCAAACAGAGATCGAATTCATTTTTTCGGAACCACTTTTTTCATGTCAGTACGGTCGAGGATTATGGAGGTATTTGGTTGTTTCATAGTGTGTGTTTTTGGATGATTCAAAAGTGAGCACCGTCTGCCTGCCATTCTATTAACATTCGTTGCAAGCCAAGACCCCCCATGGAACTCCAAAAGTGTTTTGATAACTCCAAAAGTTCTCCCAACCCTTCATTGGAATGACGGTGAGTAGAAAATGGGTGAATTATTGATTTTGGGTGAAGTATCCCTTTAACTCTGCAAAGGTTGTTTCCATGTGCTGATCTGTAAGCTAAACACATTTTCACGATTTTCACGATTAAAACTTCAAAAAAATTCAATATGATCTATTAAGCTTTGACAATTACTGTACAGGAAGTTCCTGTCTCTAAAACAGATTTTCAGTATAAAACGCTTCAGCCGGCTGGTCAGTCAAATGACTCACACATACAGGGGTCAATCCTGCCCCCACACTCCT